>JAABNX020000049.1:16093391-16109784 GCA_015163995.2 Mormyrus lacerda
GGGGGGGGGGGGGGTGTGTAGGGTGGGAACATCCCGACTGCAAAGTAAGTCCCGTGCCTGTTCATCAGGCTGCAGGCCGCTCGGGACACCATGTGGGCGACATCCACGTGCTGCACTGCACGCTGCAGCCTTCCTGACAGCGCTACAGTGGAAGCATGAGCAGACCAGACCCCATCCAGAGAGGTACCTGAATGGCACAGTTAAATACCCAGCTGCATGAATAAACATGCAAGAGACGAGGAAGATGAGTAGAAAGAAGAGGAGCTATGTGACTAATTAGGTCTCGTATTATTCTGCACGGTAGTACTGCAGGGTTTTGTTTTTGAGTGAGGGAAACGTACTGGCCAGGATTGTGTCAGCTGGGAGACGAAAACGACAGTGGCCATATGAAATGCTCCCAAATTCCTTAGAGACACCTCCTCTCTGTGGCTCCGCTCAGACCCCCAAACAAAGTGGCTGGGGATCGACCTTGTGACTCCTGCAATCAACACGTTTCTCGCTTGTGGGAGTTTTACTTACACAAAAATGCTCTGAGGACAGATTGAAAATTAACTGGATCAAAGAGATAACCGATCCAGGTTATCAGGTCGATTCAAGCAACTAGAGAAGGCGGGACAAAGACATCTGATTGGTTGGTCCCACCTCCTCTAGTTGCTTGGACCCACCTCCCCTACACTATGATTGGTAATCTGTCTGAACCAATCATTTTTTGTTCTGCCCTCAGAACATCTTTGTGTAAGTAAAACTTCCATGAGCGCCATTCTCATGGCTGTGTATAAGGCAAGATGTGTTCAAACGGAAAGTCATCCGGGAGAAAACAACAGTCTCACCTCAAGCTAAGCCATGACAAATCCAGCCATCCATTTCGCCCTAAACACTCATCCGATGAAACATTATAGAGCACCTGGAGGAAGTCCAGAACAATGAAGCCTTCGAAACCTTATATGGAATTCCAGTTCATCACAGAGCGACCCTATTAAGTACGATTAATGTCTTTAGCATTAGCATACGCTGTGGGTCAAAACAAACTCACCGAAGGCCTACCTGAACACATCCTTCAACCTGATGAATGGTGGCTCAAATCTCAGGTGGGAATCTGCTTCAGCACTCCAGCACAATATCCACCTGAATAAACCACAGAAGTACCAGCAAAGAATCCAGTAACAAAAATTATTTGCTTTAATAATTACGTGTGCTGGGTTGTTTTGAAATAGCAGATCAAACAATACAAAAAGCACATGCGAAACCATAAGAACATGTCATAGTGAAAACATAAAACAGCCCTTCTTAAATGTTTATCCGCCCAAAGGGCCATTGGAAGAGCTAACATTTAAGTCTCTTTCACCACAACAAAACCAAAATGTGAACAGTAAACAGAAGCAGATTTAAATACTGTCAGCGGGGTTAAACAAAGTGAGTATCATGAGCACACAAACCATCTGGCAAAGGTTATACACTGTTCAGGAGTTTAATCATATTTATCATGAAACTTAAAGAAAAAAGAAAAATCTGTCATTTTCTTATGAGCACACATCTGTATTTTAAATGCAGGTCACTCGCCCCCAGTTGAGCTCAGGGACAGATTTACACATCAGGGGCCAAGGATGGTTATAAACATGTGCAAAGCTTTTCGAACACCAACAGTATGGTGAAACATAACCATAAGTCAAGAGATTATTCCCCACCCTTACTGCCAGATTCCCAGTGAGATGCTGGACATTAATGAGCCGCACTGTTAATCACAAACACTCAGAGCACAATGTTACCAAACTGGGTATTTAGATTCCACAGTACTCTGACTTGGACAGAGAAACACAAACACCTCAGCAATCTGTCAGATATTGAAAAACTGACATCAATCATTTGAGAAGTATTAAAAGAAATCTATTGTCTCATGCTCAAACCAATTTCTGGGGCCTTTGCATCTGCTAAATATCTACTTAGCTAAATACGTGAAAAAATTTAGCATAATTATCTGCACTAAAACAAAATGTCTGACTCTATGTACAATAAATGCAGAAAACATCTGATATGCATTAAAACAGAACACAAACACAAAGTGTTGTGCTCTCAAGGTCCAAAAACCATAAAGTATACAAAAGTCTACTTAGGAGTTAATAAAAAAAAACAACACTGCTTGCATAAAATCACATCAGGACATCCTGTTTTTACCATTTTAGACCCATGGTGATGGGACGATGGCCTCAATAAATGGTGTTATTGGAAACATTTTTCACCAGACCCACCGCAGTTGGGGATCGCCAAGGGTACAATTCCTGCTTTTTTCAGTCATCTTGAAAGAGGCAGGCTAAACAGCCCACAGAAAGATGCTTTGGAGACTCGGGAAGAGGATATCCTGACAGCAATACATAAACAGGCCGCCCCAGTCACACCATCCTACATGCCTCACCTTTCCATTCGATCCACATAAGCTCTGAGACTATCAGACAGTTTTCTATATGCATTCATCCCGTACTATGACAATCAGTGCAAAGGATCCACATGAGGAAATTCAATCAGCCTAGGCACCAACCTTACATATAGCTCAAAATAACACATTAAAGTTTTTCTTATCAAATTAAGAAATCCACAGAGATGTCACTCATTTAGATAAGGTTCGATATTTTTTCAGACCCATCCTTGAAAGCGAACGCTTCCCTGACCGGATGTCTTATAAGATCAATACACATCTGATGATTTAATGCTAACCTGAGGGACAAGATCGCTAGGATGTCAATCTTACCTACAGACTGACACCTGTTAATCCGCCAGCTCTTCAAGGCATGAAGGCAAGTTTCCTATAATTGTTCTTTTTTTCCCACTGGTGGGAAAACCCCTTTTGTAGGGTGATCAGGAGGGAAAAAATCCAGGCAGTTCATCCTGTTTATTTTTTTTCTTTCAGACACAGGCTGGTCCAAGTTAACTGAGCCAATTCAAGCATTATAAAGATATATAGCATTCTAATCTCAGACATAATGAGATTTAAAATCTGTTACTTCTTCCAATAATTCTGTACAGTTTACCAATAATAATAATAATAATGAGCCGCTTTGTAAAAGGCTAGACCTAGGTTCTTGAGATTATGATTTTTGTCATCAATTAGAATGCTACAGACCTTCAGCAATTGTGAACAATACAGCCTTTTAAATGTCATTAATTACTGTATGATCTGAGCCCTGTTCTAAAGCTATTAATAAAGAAATTGTTTTTATAGAAAGCCTGAATATTATTTTATAAGTAACTAATAAATACTCTTCAAAGAATCATGCATTAAAGACGTCATGATTGTCCTTGACAATACGGCGGCGGGAGGCCTCCTCGTTTCCCAGCGATCCTGTCACATTAGTGTCCTTCTATTAGCGGACGGCGCTTGGTGTCCCGCTCGGGTTTCATGTGGCTCTCTGCGCAGCCCCCTCTCGTCTCCCCCTTCCCCATAAATGGACAACAAGCCGGCCCGCCGTCTTTCTGACACACAGCCACCCACCCCAGTGACAGTTGCTCTTGCTGGGTATTACACGAGCCTCTAGTCTGTTAAGACGCACACGGCGGCATATGGGGGGAACTTTCCAATACACAAGCAGGGGGGAGTAAAGGAGAGAAATGAAAAATAAAAGATTAAACATTAATGATCAACCTAATATGCACATCGAAAGGACTAAGCACTTTTTTTCAAGCATAGCATTATATTTGTTTCAAATATTGTCGTAGGGAAACGAACCTTAAGTGTGTTACGTTTGGTTTGTGCACCAGCTGACCTCATGCCTGAATACGGATGACCCCCCCCCCCATCCCCCAAGTTTTCGGGGAGTTTGCAGTAACAGTATCACACATAGCCCCCGTGAACTGATCTAACATGCCGGACAGTGGACGTGGACTGGCCGGGAAATCCTACAATTTACAGAACCCGAAAAATGTATAAGTACCCTTCTATTAGAATACTATACACACTGTATGCTTAAATAATATTTTGCTTACGACTGTACGTAATATTTTATCCATATCGATTATCGCAAAATAAATATTTAGGACCAGGGATCAGTTTATCAGACAGTTATAATAAATCCAGATATGACGACTGACCGGGATTATCGACCAAACTACGCATGGACGCTAGGAAGGTTTTCATTCGATTATTTTACGCAGGAACGTAACATGAAACAAAACACAGTAAAGATTTCTATTTTAATAGCCGTTTCGCGTCTACACTATGTCATCCTGCTATCGACTACAACTGAAATAAAACAAATATCCTCCAACTAGCATATACACCGATCGACGAGCTAAGCGGGTAACCAGATATTCAAAAACAATACGTAATCCCACAAGCCACCGCTCTTCAATTTATAGCATTACCTCATCCCATGAGCCACTGCGAGAAGAAGAATCTTCTGGTTGGTCGTCCGGGCAACGCAGGCGTAATTGAACGTAATGAAACGCCCAGCACATCGCTTTTAGCCAATAAGCGACTTCTAATATGACATCATCGCTATTTTTGGGGCGGCAGCAGCAGATAAGGTTTGCTTCCACGGTGTAAGACTTCACAGTATACTGATCATAGCAAAGTAAAAGGTTTATAAGAGTAGTGGGGAGAACAAGGACTCACATTTAGCAGTTACCGAGTATCTTAAGAAGACTGGTCGAAAGCCCTATCTGACACTGACTCCAGGCGTGTTTTAAGAAGTAACCGACAACAGCCAACTTTTGTTAACATTTGCCGATGACAACTTTGTTGCTGGACTTTTCCAGAGTTCAATCGGCGTCCTGAAGTTTGAAGATCTTCGTGACGGAAGGATACGCACAGGTATCCCAATAATACAAATGATTAAATAAATAGAGTTGATGTCTGGACAAAACTTCTTTATGTAGTTGATGTGTGTTTTTAACTTAGTCTGAACTTTTTTTTTCCACAGAATCTGTCGACCAAGACTCTACAGACTGAAAACTCAATAGGGGGAAACAACCCCATCCACGTACAACAGACATTTTAAATATTTTTGGTTGCTGTTCTATGTCTACTAAAATGGAAACAACTTTCTACGACGACTCGATGAATGCTGCCTTTTCTCAGCATGACACTGTCGGCTACGGATACAACCGCAAAGCCTTGAAGCAGAACATGACTCTCAACCTCACCGACCCCACTGGGAGTCTAAAGCCTCACCTGCGGGCGAAGGCAAACGAAATCCTCACATCACCGGACGTGGGGCTTCTCAAGCTAGCCTCTCCCGAACTAGAGAGGCTCATCATCCAGTCCAGCAATGGTCTGATCACCACAACGCCTACCCCCACTCAGTTCCTCTGCCCTAAGAACGTCACAGATGAACAGGAGGGTTTCGCCGAGGGTTTTGTCAGGGCACTTGCGGAGCTGCATCATCAACACATGCCAAATGGAGTCAGTGCCACTTCTGCCCCGCAAACAAGCGTGCCCAGCGATATGACAGCAATATCATCAATGGCGGGGAGCACGCCGTACAGTTGCCCCATTCGCGCCGATCCACCGGAGTACACAGACCTCAGTACTTTCAATCAGGGCATCACCGCCGCCACGGCAGCCACCTACAGTAACGGGAACCCGACCCTGGGCAGCTACGCCGCTGCTCAGCCCCAGCACCATATGAATACACAGCTATCCATTCAGCACCCACGATTACAAGCACTTAAAGAAGAGCCGCAGACTGTTCCAGAAATGCCGGGCGAGACCCCTCCTCTGTCCCCTATCGATATGGAGAGCCAGGAGCGGATCAAAGCCGAGAGGAAGCGCATGAGGAACAGGGTGGCCGCCTCCAAGTGCCGCAAGAGGAAACTGGAGAGGATTTCCAGACTGGAAGAGAAAGTGAAAACTCTGAAGTCGCAGAACTCCGAACTGGCATCTACCGCGAACATGCTGCGAGAGCAGGTCGCCCAGCTCAAGCAGAAGGTCATGAATCACGTCAATAGCGGCTGCCAGCTGATGCTGACACAACAGCTGCAGACTTTCTGAAAAGCGAAGCAAATACAGATTATTAGCCTGGAAAAAGACTAAGAGTAAGCTGAAAGTGGGCTGCCAGAAATGCAGTACATGAGTGGCGTGAGCGACCACCTAAAGGCCTGCCTGCCCCTCCCGTGTTCACGGGAGTTTCCGTCTTGCCCGAAGGGGGCGGGGGACATTTAAGGCTAGGGTGCGCCGGTGTCAAAAGGGACGAAAAAAAACTTTAGGTTTTGTTTCGCGTTCTTACGATAAGACTTTTGAACATAAGTTTTGCATGGACCTTATTAACTTTCATCTTTCAGTATTACACGAAATACGTGCACCATTGTTGCACCATGAAATGGTCTATGAGGACGGAATATACTGGTGGGAGGAACTTGCTCGATATCCTCTTTTTTTTTTTTTTTTTTTGTAAAAATGTATATACACTCTAGTTGTATTGCATTTGTTGTATACGTTACAAAGCTACGCCTTTTTCTATTTTTTCAATGAGGTTTAACTCATTTGTAAATAAGGACCCTGGAGTACTTATGTCTACCATTTGTAATAAAATATTTTTTTGTTTGTTTTCTGAGCACTTCAGAAGTTAATTATATTTAAATTGCAAATAAAACGTCAACAAGCAAAATCGCACAAGTTTTATTTTCATTTTGCTCTCTGGGTAGTCCTATGCTAAGGTCTGCATTGGTATATGATACTGGCTTGCGTTATTATTCAGAGACCTACACTGAGTCCCCTGGAGGTATTTCTGTGGCGTGTAAGCCAAGAGCAGTCAATCCCTTTATGTTTCTAGGTTGTTATATATAACTAATTAAATTGGTCGAATTAAATAAAACACAACATTAGTTAGCTCTTGAATTTCAGCAACACGATGCACGCTACGAAACTCAACGTCCAATAAATAAAGACATTTGTAGACATTCAGTCGAGTCCTGCGATGGCTATGTTTTTTAGAGTATTAAAGCTTAGTAGCCAAGCATTCGTAAATGAGTATACAACATCGTTTACTGAGATGTACAGAAAAGTCCAGATGAATGCTATTAAAGCGGGACGTATCTTATTTTTCACCAGAAGAGGGCATAATCTCTCTTCATGTCACCTAACTCCAAAGCTGCATTACGGACGAGGTCTCACTTAAAATACGTAGGCTATGAGTATAAAATTAAGAAACGAAAAAAATGAAATTTCATATTTGGGCATATTAATAACCGAGTAGGACATGCATTTCTAACATTATTTCGGGCTTGATTTGGAGTTAAATATTTACACCCGAATAAAAATTGAAGTGTATATATAGATCCATAAATAATTCCATAACAATAAATGTATATAGGCCACTCGCACGCCTGCACAAATATTTTTAAAAAATGCATATTTGTATATTTCAATATACATCCAATTTTTGTTAATTCAATCATAAAATTCAGTTATTAACTTGGACGCACCGATTTAATTACTTAATACACCACTGCCACAAAGAAGAATTACATCATACCGGAAAATGAGCACCTAACCATATATGGTAACTGTCGGAAATGTCTTGTCATCCCGCCAGAAAATAGGCGTGTAGAGCGGGAAATAGGATCGTGCACTTAGGATATATACGGAAAGTTACAACCCCGTTTTCAAGAAAGTTGGGATGCTGTGTAAAATGTAAATAAAAACAGAATGGTATGATTTGCAAACGATATAAACCCATATTTCATTGAAAATAGAACACAGGCAACATATCAAATGCTGAAACTGAAAGCTTTGTTTTTTGACAAATATATATTCAATTTGAATTTGATTCCAGTAACACGTTTCAAAAAGGTTTGGACAAGGGACTGGAAAAGTTGTGTAATACCAAAACACCTGGTTAAATATCTCACAACTAATTAGGTTAATTGGTAACAGGTCAGTAAGATGATCGGGTATAAAAAGAGCCTCCGAGAGAGGCAGAAGACGGGGAGAGGTTCATCATTCTGTAAAAGATTGTATGGGCAAATGGTGTGACGATTTAAGAATAATGTTCCTCAATCTAATATTTCAAAGAATTTGGGAATTTCCTCTACGGTTCATAATATCATTAGAAGGTTCATTGAATCTCAAGAAATCTCTGTAGCAAGGGACAAGGCCGAAGACCAAAATTGGATAGCCATGATTTTTGGGTCCTCAGGCGATACTGCGTTAAAACCAGACACATTTATATAAGGGAAATCACTGCATGGGCTCAGGAACACTACCAAAAACCATTGATCGTAAACAGTCCATCACCGCATCGATGATGCAGGATGAAACTCTACATGCAAAGAAGAAACCTTATCTAAACTTTATCCAGAAATGGCAACCAACTTCTCTGGGCCCAAGCTCATTTAAGGTGGACTGAGGCAAAATTGAAAATGTCCTGTGGTCTGACAAATCAAAATTGGAAATCATGGATGACACATCCTTCAGGCTGAAGAGCAAAGGCACCATCCAGCTTGTTATCAGCGGACAGTATCTGTGATGGTATGGGGGTGCATTGGTGCCCATGGCTTGGGTAGCTTGCACATCTGGGAAGGCACTATTAATGCAGAACGATATATACAGATTTTGGAGCAACGTATGCTGCCATCCAGGCAATGTCTTTTTCAGGGAAGGCCTTGTATATTTTGGTAAGACAACACCAAACCACATTCAATGCATTCAATGCATATCAGAACAGCATGGCTCCATAGTAGAAGAGTCCAGGTGCTAGATTGGCCTGTTTGCAATCCAGACCTGCCATCCACTGGAATCATTTGGGGCATCATGAAACAAAAAATACATGAAAGGAGACCCTGAACTGTTGAGCCGTTGAAATCCTGTATCAGGCAAAAAAGGCGGCAACATTTCACTTTCAGAACTGTAGCAACTGGTTTCCTCAGTTCCCAAAAGTTTACAGAGTGCTGTTAAAAGAGACAATGCCACACGGTGGTAAACATGCCCTCTTCCAAACTTTTTAAAAAAGTGTTGCTGGTATCAAGTTAGAGTTCAGCATATCCAGTGTCTGTAACTACTTGACCTATTCAGGGTCGCAGGAGGTCCCGAGCCTTGGAGTCTTCTGGCACAAGGCAGATAAATCACCCAGAATGGGGTGCCAACCCATTGCAGGGCACACCAAACTGGGCATATATTTGTCATAAAATAATAACATTTCTGCTTCCATTTGTCATCTATGTTCTATTTTTAATTAAATATAGGTTTATATGATTTGTAAGTCATTGCATTCTTTTTTGAAAATGGGGTTGTAAATATGCTAACTGGACATAAAATACTATTTAAACTGAGTATGAATCAGTAATTTTTCAAATAACATCTAAAAAAGTCAATGTTTATGGTATCAAAACATAATAATGAATAATAAACATGTTTATACTGTTTATATAGTTTACAGTATGTTTAAAAATAATAAATATTTATGTATAGGCCTATATCTATGAACACAATTCATTTGTATTCGAAATATAAGACTAGAAGTACATGATAAAAAATAAAACGCACAAATCAAATCCTTTAAAAGAACTTACATTTTAATACAACGAACCCAGTTATATGTGGGAAACACAGGCGTCGTTAGGTCCGATCATTCGGGGCTATAGGGCCATGTATTTTAAGGCTATAGCCCCGAGTATTTTAGCCCCGATGCCAATCTCCCTTCGAAAAAAAAAGTCAAGCCCCAGGTAAACTTGGCCTTGCCTCTGATGTTTTCAATAGCTATAAATTCCCCTGGTAGGAACACAGTGATGATAATGCTGTCACATTGATTATAAATCTTTAGCATAATACCAAATAAAAAAAGAAAACATACATCACTGTGTTTAGAACACAAATACAGCAATAACGTTGCCATGTTTGTAAACACAATCACTTCAAATATTTTCGCAAAATGCAATGACATTATGCTTTAGAAAAGCAACACAGAGAGGGGGAGGTATGTTGATAAAGTAATAAAAGTACATGTTTGCCTGTTTCTGTGTTATGAAGGAAGGAAAGAGCTGCATATCAGATATCGGTGTCTCGTTACCCGACAGAAGATATACTCCACTGTCAGGACATACATTCACAGGTGTCGTATTACTCACGAAAACGCCCCTCGAAAAATATTTGATTCTTTTGCACTCGTTAGCCTATTAATCTTTGCTGCCCTTTATACGGTTTTGAAGGACATCAGTTTCTTCATAAACGTAATTACTAGTCTCTTAAAAATTACACAAACATGTCCTTTTACGACACTTTGTATTAAATCAACCCAGGTTCTACATTTATTTATATTAATGTCATGTATCGATAATAAAAATATCAAACTGCTTCTCTAAAGGATATATTAATAGGCCTATATTTAAAGCAAGAAAGGCAATATGAATACCACAGACTGCAACTTTCAAAAACAATGTCAAAGATTTCATGTTAATGCCGATTTAACATAACGTTTAAATGCCCACCATTCATAACGTTTCAGAAATTGCTGGTAGCATAGTTTCATATTCCGTTTGAAACGTTTGCTAACGATCTTTAATAATTGTTTAAAAAGAGGTATTGTGCGTAATTATCTTATCAGCTTCTTTATCCCAAATATAATTGCGCTAAACTCCGCTGAAGAGACCTTCGAAATATACGTTATAACATTACAGTAGCCCTCTAGTCTACTAAGCCATGTAGATTTTTTAAAAACTTGGTGTATGGCTCCATGTCGTGGCCACTGAGCAGAATTAGTCCTTTGTTTCAGACGTCAGGATCTTACAATCGCCTGCGCCTGGCATCCAATCAGGGGGATTGCCTGCTTTTACTTTATGCTGCCTGAGATAGCTGGCTAGAAGATGAATGGATGAATATGATTTTATGTGTTTACATAAATTCTAGTAGGAGAGGACCCAGGTGGAAGGGGTTCGTGATGTATTGAGATACTGAACTATAGGCATATTGATAAGGGTAATCCGCTATACAGGGGTGGTTCTATGGTTTGACTCTTAGGGGGTTCAATCCCCTGAAGAAAACAAGACCCCCTCCCCCACCACCCCAATTTGCCACTTGGAGGGAAGACGCCCATGGTCAAGTTCGCTAGCTGCGGGTACAAAATGATTACAAAAATCCAGGACAAATCACTAAATGGTTTTAGAAAAACGTTTTTTTAGCAGAGCTGACACAAAACATATGGTCTAGACTAGAACAATGGTTATTGACCTTTTTTGCACTGGGACCCAATTTTTACCATGCCAGCTCACTCATGACCCTATATCAAGTCTAGGTTTAAATTAACACTATGATCAAGCACACAGTACACTCTGCAATTTATACCAATCAATGCCCATCTTACAAATCTGATTGGATGTGCCAGTGAATTTTAAATTAAGCATTGGCGGTTTACAGTAGCTCTTTCGATTGGTTGAGTGTTCAATAGTTTTGCACTAAGCTTTTGCAGACCCAAGACCCGTTTATACAGGTTAATTCTAGGAGTGGGGCAGGGAAACAACAAGTAACAAATAACCAACTAACTTGGAGAGAGCAGTGGGCAGCATATCACTTCAACCAGGCCTCTTTACCAAATCCAAACCTAACTTTAAATTTAAACCAGTCATAAATTCAAATCTAAGTGTTTTCACAGCTCTCGTCTCATTATGTAGCGTCTGGGAGAAACTTGAGCTTGAGTGGGGGGTCTTGAGCGCCCTAGGAAATTCTGGTGAAGTTTGGGGTCATGAATCCACATCAGTGGATGGTCTTGATGTTTTGACTCACGTCTCATCATACATCTAGTGTTGAGACTGATTAGCAACTGCAGACACTTGACCTGAATGGGTTAAGACTGTTGGAGTGAGAGGAGGACAAGCAACTGGAAGCTTGTTGCAGGCTTGCTGCTCATAAGCAGGTGGGCTGGTGATTAGTTAACTGACTGAAGTGGCGTAGTACAATAGCGTAGTAGTACAAAATAATTGTCAGAAGCTTTGCACCAGAGTCTGCACTGCTCATTTGGCTTCACCATTGGAATGTGGTGATTTTGGTTTGTGTGCAAAACCATAACTCTTGCAGAAGTCTTGGAATTCTTCAGATGAAAATTGTGAAATAATGTCTGTCCAGAAAGTGGCAGGCATCCCATGTCTACTGAAATGAGTTTTCAGAGATTTGACAGTGTTGTGTTTATACAGATCTTTGAGTTCACTCACTTCAATAAATTTGAGTAATAATCTACTATCAGGACATAGTGTTTGCCTCCATACTCTTAAAGGTCTGACACCACCTCTTCAAACGGTTACTCTGGTGTCTCAGTTGGTTTGAGCGGCTGTTTGGGTAGCCTGTTTCGGACGTCAGCACATATATAGCCATTTCTGTCCTTTTGCTCAATTTCAGCACTCATTTTGGCTAATAGAGGATTTTGTGAACCTACTGTTTACGGTTCACCATCACCAGGTGGGTGAATTAGGCGTAACATGTACTGACCCATAGAGGGAGGTAAGACTATGCAAAACCCTTGTGGCTGATCTCAGGAGGGGTAAGACATGCGGACACAAAATGTCACTGACTCAGCACTGTGCCCTCAGGCTTCCCCGAATCACTACCAGAGATGACCTGAAGTCATACCCTATGGGTACCCACACCATGATGCGAAGAATAGCACTGTTGTGTCTCTTCATAACATTGGCAGGATTGACCCTCACCTCTTGGTGTTGCCATAAGTGCACACGATGGTTATCCATGGTAATACAAAACCAAGATTCATTGCTGAACATGGTACAACGCCACTAATCATCAGTCCATGCCTCCCTGTTAGGTCACCACTCTAAAAACAGCTATCTCTGCAAAGGTGTTAACGGTAGCCTACACATGGGACAGTGATCCCGTCTAGCTGGTGCGAGATGACACAGGGTGTTGTAGAGAGTTCAATACCTGTGCCCGGATGGCAGGCGCTGATATAATGAGGTTCTGTGATGCACAATGCAACCATCCTCCCCTGGTGTGGTCTGTCTTGGGCGACCGCAACCTTCACAATGTGTGTGGGTGCCCTCATGTGCCCGTTTGTTTCCAACACTGGGAGACTGTGACATCTGCATGCCCCAAATGCCAGGTAGTTGCACAATACAACCATCCGGCCTCATGCAAGCCCACAATGTGACGCCTATCAAACTCCGTCAAGTGCTGGTAATGCTGTCTAATGCATCTACGAAGCCTCCTCTGTGTCTGGCAACTAGACGTGCCAGTTCCTTGTAAAGCGATTGATTTACATACCCGTCGCTGGTCTGCACATGTAACATATTACATCAAAATCGGACCATTACTTCTGGGTGCTTCATTTTTTTTGTCACTGAGTGTAGCTGAAAAAGTGTGGGTGCTTCCTGCTTGTGCTCTGGCAAGTCTTGCTAAATTATCTACAGGAGCATGGCTACCTCTTCATTAGTGCAGTCCTTTTGCAGATCTGTGTAATTCTACTTGCTACCTGAGATAAAGTTTAGCATGGAGACAAACTGACAACCTATGCAGCTTACGACTGATCGACTTTCTGACCATTCTAAGATCGTCCGACTGCACCGTGTCTGGCAGCCCAAGAGTTGCCCAGTGTATGACACTTTCTACCCCAACTGCCAGCAGCAATGAACTAAGAAAATGGTGATAAAAAGGTTAATAAAAAAACAAACAATATGATTTAAAGGTGACATAATTTTATTATACATACACTATACATATGATAATTTTTGCACATACAATAAAGAGCCGACTTATGACCAAATCCACATACGACCAGTCAGTCAAAACCGATCACGTTCATAACTCAATGACGTCCTGTTTTTCCATCGTGAAATAAGCTCTGTCATTAAAGCAGCAGATTTGTTTCAGACCAAACACTCTGCCTTCTTTGCCTATCAGTGAGAACAGGTGGAAGAGTAACAGGGGAGATCAGCTCTTGGCGATATTGGGACTATATCAGATTAAAAGAATTCAAGGAACCACTTTACAATAAGGCTACCCTTTGTCACTTATAAATGGTAGTAACTCATTAATAAGAAGAAAACTCTGGTGTAACTTGTTTATAATTGTTTAGTAATCATTTATAAAGTGTTACAACCTAATTAATAACCTGCTTATAAACCATCTATAATAAGAGTAGCCTTATTGTAAAGTGGCACCGAATTCAAAGGCAAAAACATTTATGTGAGGTATCAGGTATGGTTCACAGCTACAGAGCTACAGTCTGGATCAAAAGATTCAATTTTGAATTTGAAGAAACACCCAGAGATAAGGGCCTAGCTAGCTATGGTTGTCCATCTAACCCACCTTACATGAAGGCTGGATCTCAGATCACATATTGGAGAACTAAATAGCATTTTAAAATAGTACTATTAATAATTTGAAAGTGTTGAATTTTAAATATTGGTTTTTCCCATCAGTGTTGTTTAAATTTATGTTAGTTTTGCCTTTTTGAGGACTATAATTATATAGCCAGATGTTCTCAGTCTATAATTGCATGTTCTTCCTTTCTAAAGCAGTTTTTTATTTTTGGTTTGTTTTGTAGAGAATACATGCTGCAGTGAATGACAATGTTCAATCCAAAAGGCAAACGTAGGAAATCAGCAGATCCTGCTAGAATGTGGACATATGGCTACAGTCTTTATTATTATCTTTTTTCAATCACTCAACTTCTATTAATAATACATGTTTCTTGAAAAAGTTTCGAAGGACAGTAAAACAGAGCTTCTGTTTCAAGTCAGATTTAAACTGTATTTTCAATTCACCATTTAATTTAAATGTTTTACTTATGTTGTTTTTATGAACTAGGCTATATCCCGATCAGCCATAACATTAAAACCACCTACCTAATATTGTTTTGGTCCCCCTCATGCTACCAAAACAGCTCTGACATGTGAAGACCTCCAAAGGTGTCCTGCGGTATCTGGCACCAAGACATTAGCAACAGATCCTTTAAGTCCTGTAAGTTGTGAGATGGAGTCTCCAAAGATCGATTTGTCCAGCACATCCCTCAGTCGCTTGATTGCATTGAGACGTGGGGAATTTGGAGGCCAAGTCAAAAGTGAACTCTTTTTCATGCTCCTTAAGCCATTCCTGAACCATTTTTGCAGTGTGGCAGGCCGCATGACCCTGCTGAAAGAGGCCACTGCCATCGGGGAAACCATTTCCATGAATGTTGGTCTGCAACAATGTTTATGTAAGTGGTACCTGTCAAAATAACTTCCACATAAATGCCAGGTCCCAAAGTTTCCCAGCAGAACATCATCCAGAGCATCACACTGCCTCTGTTGGTTTGCCTTCTTCCCATAGTGCATCCTGCCGAAACCTCTCAGGTGAACAACACACATGCACCCAGTCTTCCACGTGATGTAGCAAAAAATTTGATTAATCAGACCTGGCCATCTTCTTCCATTTCTCTGTGGTCCAGTTCTGATGCTCACTTGCCCATTCTAGGTGCTTTCAGCAATGGAAAGGGGTCAGCATGAGCACTCAGATCCGTCTGTGGCTATGAAGCCGCAAACACATCAAACTGCAATGCAATATGTTCTCTGACACCTTTCTATCATAACCAGCATTAGCTTTTTCAGCAGTTTATGCTATAGAAGCTTCCCTGTGGGACTGGACCACACGGGCTGGCCTGAGATTTGCTCTGAGTTGCTGAAAGCACTTGATGTTGTTGGGCTGTCTTGGCTGACCCACCTCTTCAACACTGCGTGGAGTTTGGGCACAGTGCCTTTGGATGGGCAGACTGGGGTGATGCTCCCAATCTTTAAGAAAGAGGACCGGATGACGTGTTTGAAGTTCAGGGTGATCATACTCCTCCCTGGGAAGGTCTATACCAGGGCACTGGAGAGGAGGGTCCATCCGTTGGTCAAACCTCAGATTCCGAACGAAGAATGCGGATTCCATCCAGGTCGCAGAACACTGGACAAGCTCTTCACCCTCACAAGGATATTGGAGGGTTCATGTTTGTATCCCTTAGGGGGGTCCTGTGGAGTTGCTTTGGGAGTACAGGTTCATATCCTATATGGACAGAATTTCTAGGCGTAGCCAAGGGGTATAGTGGGTCTGGTTTGGGAGCCTCAGGATGGTTCTGGGCATCTATGTAGGACGACTCCTGGATGGCTCCCTGGGGAGGTGTTTTGGGCATGTCTACCCAGGAGGAGGCCCCGGGGCAGACTAGGACATGCCAGAGAGATCATATCTCACAGCTGGCCTGGGAGTGCCTTGGTGTTCCCCCGGAGGAGATGGAGGGAGGTCTGGGTATCCCTGCATAGACTGTTGCCCCAGACCCGGTTCCATGGCAGACAATGGATGGATGGAACTATATTGTCATGATCCGCTCCGTCCGATCCTCCCATGTGCCACGCCCGCTCATTCCACCCGTGTGTTTCCCCGATTGTTTTCGCCTGTGTCCTGTTAATCCCCAGTTAGTGGTGTATATTAGTCCACGTCTCCCCTGGTCCG
>JAABNX020000049.1:16114978-16137088 GCA_015163995.2 Mormyrus lacerda
AATGAAAATAAATGGCCAAAATGCATTAAAGGCTGTTTTTACGTAATATATTTGTATTTTCTGAATTCACACATCAGAACTATCACAAGGAGCCAAAATTCTTTATTTTTCGTGCATATATAAGGTTTTTATGGCCGTTTGCAAGGTGAAAAACGAACCGCAAACTAACTTTACCGACGTCATTTGATATTAATATGGAAAGGTGTTTTCCAGGATCGGATAATTGTTTAGTATTTATTTGCATATGATGCCATTAATGTCAGCCAGTCTGAACTCTGTGATCGTTTAGTTACGCCTTATTACGATAGCAAGGCATACGGTAGATACACGAGGAAATCGATTGACAGGGGGACGGAGTCTACATCCTAGATACCCCGGTTGTTTGATAGAAGCTGGGGTAGTGATGCGGGTTAGTGTTTTATTTTATTTCTTAAATCGTGTAAAATACAAACTAGTTAGCACGATATCTGGCAAAATTGTTTATGTCCAGGCACATTTATTTAAATTAGGTGACAAGTCTGTACAACATATCGGGAATGATGTGGCGTGGCGGTCAGTGGTACCTGTATTCATTTTAACTTTACCGATATTTGAACATGCCTCACGATAGTTTAAATAGGTTCGAACATACCTACATTTATAAATATTTAAGTATGTAATTGTGAATAATCCGGGCACAAACAACAAAGCGGCAGAACAGAATAACGGTAACCATACAGTATGTGCAAAACTGGGTAGTGAATTCTGATCGGTGTGTAATGGTGGCGTTCAGCATGCGACGCACCCCCTCTGTGTCCCAGGTTTTTACCATGACTGATGACCGGCCTGGCAGTTGCTGAGCCGGTATGGCTTCGGCGGGACAATCCAAGTCCGCCCCGATCACCGGCGCGGCAGCCGCGAGTCCGTCCACCGAGCAGACGCACTACACGTCCGACCGGTATGCACGACTTATCCTCGCTCAGATTAACAAGATGCGCCTCCGGGCGGATTTCTGCGACGTGCAGCTGCAAGTCGGGGGCCGCCTGTTCAGCGTCCACAGGCTGGTGCTTGCGGCCAGCAGCCCATACTTCGCGGCGCTCTTCGCCGGGGGCATGAGCGAGGTTGACAAGAAGGAAGTGCGCATCCTGGGAGTGGAAGCGGACGTCTTCGAAATACTGCTTGATTTCATATATACGGGTAAACCGACCAGAGACGGTGAAATTGGCTCTTCATACATGCTTTTGATTAGAATGTGCTTGAAGCATGCTGGAGGTATGGGCGTCTTAAGGTTGCTTTGGACCTCCCGCAGGTATGATCGATTTAAACGTGGACAGTGTACAGGAGCTGATTGTGGCTGCAGATATGCTGCAGCTCAGTGAGGTGGTGTCCATCTGCTGCGAGTTCCTCAAGGCCCAAATGGACCCTTCCAACTGTATAGGAATATATCAGTTCCTGGAGCAGATTGCATGTCTGGACATGCTGGAATTCACAGAGAACTACATCTGTGTGCACTTCCTAGAGGTGAGGTCCTACTGCAGCAGCAGAGTCCACTCTCCTTACATTTTCTGTATATTTACCTGGTTGATGCTTTCCACCAGCTATGTTATGATTTAAGCAAGACTATTCGGGACATGCAGTGAAAAATGTCGTTATAATAATATCACTGATCGCAGTCAGAGATATTCTCTTCATTTTAGACCTAGACCTCCCAGATCATACTTAATAGCGCTTGTAGATATAATGAGGCTATACCTCATCAGATCATCTGAAGATCATCAGTGACCCCCCCCCCCAACAGGTCTGTGTGTTGGAGGAGTTTCTGGGCCTGACAAAGGACCAGCTGGTGAAGTTGCTCCGCAGCGAAGAGCTCCGCATCGAGGACGAGTACCAGGTGTTCACGGCCGCCATGGACTGGGTGCTGCATGACGTGGCCAAAAGGAAGAAACACGTGGTTGAAGTTCTGGACCCTGTGCGTTTCCCACTCCTGTCCCCACAGCGTCTCTTCAAGTACATAGAGGGTACGAGGCAGTCCGTCCGTTTCCGTCACACATGCAGAACTTCCTGTGACTAACAATTGCTGAAGTCCTTCCCAGAATTTGGCTTCAGTGCTGAACAGAGCTGGGTGTGAATATAATTATGAGTAGATTAGAAGTCAGAGCTAATAACATCAACACTGGACAGTTTTAAAACTCAGAAGACAACAGGCAGGGCAACAAACACCCAAAGGTTGAAGTTTACCCCGCGGCGTTCAAGCACGGCTGGCTGTCTGGCATCTCTGGACCATGCTTCATATATAAGAATCGCAAAGCTTGAAATCTTTTGTTATTCAAAGGTATTAGAATTAAAAGTTTTGTTTTTAATTATTATTCAGATATTTGATTTGAAGCAGCATGATGTCCCAGCTTTTGTGTTAGGATTTTTCTCCAGGGTCTCCATTTGCTTCTCAAGCGCTTGGATGCCGTGGCATCCATGTTGCATGTTATGTATTTACGTATCTGAGTGTTTGCCCTGTGATGGACTAGCATCCCATCTAGACTGTCACCCTGCCTTGTGCCCTGAGCTCCTGGGATGGCCTCCCAGCTCACCTTTTCTCTGTACTGGATAAGCTGTTGTAAGACCGATGGATGATTATAGAAACATCTGCATCTGTTTAACAGATTGTAAAAATAATAATAGGCTTCTTATACACAGTACCAACAAAACAATTAAAACCTTGTGTAAATAACATTTAAGAGAATATTTGTTTATTTATAAAAAAAAATACCTTTTGAAGACATTCTTTGTTTATAATTTTACAAAAGGCATTTCTGACTTCAGTCTGCGGGTGGCGCTGCAGACACTGCTCAAAGAGTACACTGAAGTCAGCAAGTCAGTCAAGGAGAGCAAGCTGATTGGCTTGCTGCAGCCTGTCAAAACACGGCCCAGGAGGAAGGCAAGGAAGTATCTCTACGCTATAGGTAACGGCCTCTGCTCGGCTCACGGGTTCAAGAAACTGACCTCTTATGTAGAATATTCACCTTCAATGTCATCATTTTAACAGGCTCTGGTCATATATTTCGGCGGTCATCTTCTTGTTAATCCTCTTTTGTTTAATATTTTGTTCTGTGTGTTTCGTAGTGGCCTATGTTGAAGTGATCTGTAGGTTTCCTTCCATGTCCCCCCCCCCCCCTTTTTTTTTTCTTCAAAGGGGGCTACACCCGGCTGCAGGGGGGGCGCTGGAGCGACAGTCGCGCCCTGAGCTGCGTGGAGCGCTTTGACTCTTTTAGCCAGTACTGGACCACTGTGTCGTCCCTGCACCAGGCTCGCAGCGGACTGGGGGTGGCCGTGCTGGAGGGCATGATCTACGTGGTGGGAGGTCCGTCCATCTCTGTGTCCTCAGGTCCCGGAAAACAGATACCACAGAGGTGTCATGGCACAACTAATAGCTGTTTGCCCAAAAATACTAAAGTAATAGAACATCGCTTATCAGATAGAACTTTGTGTTAGTGATCATTGAAGTGTTTTGATGTGAGAGTCACTGGATTCTTCGAGAAAGATGCAGCCGTGTCAGTCATTGTGAAGGGCGGCGTGTTGCTCTGTAGAGGAGCACCTGTATGTAATGTCCTCATGCTTTTTCCCAGGTGAGAAAGACTCCATGATTTTCGACTGCACGGAGCGCTACGACCCCGTGACCAAGCAGTGGGCCGCTGTGGCCTCTCTGAATTTCCCGCGTTGCGGGGTGGGCGTGTGTTCCTGCCATGGGGCGCTCTACGCCCTGGGTACGCTCTCACCAGGGTGCCTCTCGTCGTGTTTTGCTCAAGAGCGGGCAGAATACTCTGTTGACCTTCATGTTTCTGGGTTTTTTTTCATGCTTTGGAATTGTGTTGGCAGGAGGTTGGATTGGCTCTGAGATTGGGAAGACCATGGAGCGGTACGACCCAGCCGAGAATAAGTGGGAGATCATTGGAAGCATGTCCGTTCCTCGCTACTACTTTGGATGCTGCGAGCTGCAAGGTGCAGTCTGGAGTTTTGGTGGTAGGAGTGCTATGCTAGTGTTAGTGATAATGTTAGCATTAGCTTTAGCATCGTCCTCCTTGTCTCACTTCCAATAGGGTTTATCTACGTCATCGGGGGAATCAGCGATGAGGGCATGGAGCTGCGCTCAGCAGAGGTATACGATCCCATCTCCCGCCGCTGGAGAGCCCTGCCTGTGATGGTGACGCGTCGAGCCTATGTGGGCGTGGCCAGCCTCAACAACTGCATCTATGCTGTTGGGGGCTGGAATGAGGCTCTGGGCTCCTTGGAAACAGTGGAGAAGTACTGTCCAGAAGAGGTGAGGCATCTTTGCCTGCACTCCACATCTGCCTTCATATTCCAGGTTCCTTCTGCAGCTGTGAAACCTGCCATGCTGCAGAATACAAAGCCTCCTCCTCAGAAAAAAACTGAGAGACCACAGCACAATTTTTTGTTTCACTCATATCTTAATTTATGGGTGTGTGTCTGTGAATTTAATTTTTTTTTTAACTGTAGCCTGGTTCTTCTGTGTTTCTCATGAACAAAGGGCTTCTTCCTTGTTTTATGGGTCTTCAGTCCTGCTTCTAGGAACCTGATATGAACTGTTCTAGCAGTGCACTTAATTCACACCTGCACGTAATGTTTCCCATTCTTTTTGAAGGTCATTTGATGTCATCCTCGGATTCATGAGAAATTCTCTAAGTTACCGGTCATCTTTAGAAAGTCACTTCTGCCCTCTACCTGGCTGGCTTTTGGTTACTGCCCGTGTCTCCTGCTTCACCTTGTTCTTGTGTACTGTTGTCTTAGAAATTTTGAGCCTGGAAGCAGCCTGCTGCTCAGCAAAACCAGGATTTAAGCCAGGATTTAAAAAAGCAGAATTGTTTAAAAACTTAGTGGTCTCTTTTTTTTTTCTTTAGAGCTATGTATTAGGCAAACATCCATAATTGTAACCTTAATTTTTATCACACATACAAATTTAAAAAGGAGAAAAAACTTGTTTGCAAATATTGAGGAAAACTGAAAGAAATGGCCGAAAGATTTTGTTTTAGGGTCCAACTCCGTTACTCCCCTTTACCGTTCTGTTTAGACTGACTTTGCGCTTACTTCAGCTTCCTTGCCCAGACTGAGGATCAGCTGGACCCCAGCTTGATTTAAGTTAGTGAGGGTGTCAACTTGACACACAGTCACCCTCTGAGCGCCTCATTTACCTCCCTCTCTACACAGGAGAAGTGGGTGGAGGTGGCCCCCATGACCGTGGCACGGGCTGGGGTGTCCGTGTCCGCCGTCAACGGCCTGCTTTACGCGGTGGGGGGACGGGCCTCCAGCAGAGACTTCTCCGCCCCTGTGACCGTGGATTCTGTGGAGATCTATGACCCCGATTTGGACACCTGGACTGAAATCGGCAACATGATCACCAGCCGCTGTGATGGGGGCGTGGCTGTGCTTTGAGAGCTGATGGCCCCCCTCGAAGAAGCTCCCCCCCCCCCCGCCCCGGGCAGTCAAGCTGCCATTCAGCCACTAGTTAGCCGAGTGCTCAGTCATTACAGATCTTGAGTGACCATATCCACATTTGTACCCAGCATTCTCAGCCACTTGTGGAACACAGTACAGATATGACATGGGGGGATGTATCCCGATGCAGAGGATCACATTCTGCCGGCCCAGAATAACTCAATGGTACATTGATAACAATGGGAAATGTATCGGGTGTGGAAACTGCTATTGCAATGTAATTGATGTATGACTTGATTTTGTTACATCCCTTGTTTACTTTATACTTTGTATTTCTATACATCTATACATTTCCCCAGCTTGCAGCTGAAAAGGGGAAGTGCTTGTGATGCAACTTGCCTTCAACTGGATCCCTAAGTCTGTTTGCGCCTTAGTTGTGGAGGGTTTTTTTGTAGTTTTTTTTTTTTTTTTTTTAGAAAAATCTTTCTCTTTTGAAAGAGTGGTTTTAGTTGGATATATGATTTTGGATAATGATTGACCACAGTCAGAGGAATGGGTTGGGTCCGGCCGGAGTGTGGTCCAGTTATTCTTGTTAATCGCACTTTGTGTTTTTGGTTTGCTGAAAAAAAGTCTTTACGCTAATATTTTATGTGAAGTCCGATATGGATACAGGATGCTTTATGATTGATTTTTCTGGTCTGCTGTTTGGGTGGTATGATAATGTTTGTCACGTAAAATGTTGCAGCAAACAGTACATATCCCGTGATGATCATTCATGAATGCCAAATTTTTTAAATAGTCAAAGGAGATAAAATACCATATCAACTGCCTTATGTACAGTTGTATAGATGCACTGTTACAGTGGTTATATAATTATGTATTTTGCTACTGGAGGTAACAATTACTAACTTGCATTTCGATATCTCAAAATAGACAAACCTAAAAATAGATCTAAAACGTCCTCATCTAAAATTCTTGGGTTACAGTGCAACACATACATAACAATTCGAGGACTTGTGATATGAAATGTAAATGTGATATCGTTTATAAATTATTTTAACCTGCATTTAGACAATGATTGCAAGGAGTAATTGGGGAGGACTGTAGAGGGGTACAAATCAATGTATACAAATGACTATTTTCACCGTAGAGGAGCACTGAACTGTGGGACAGGAGCAGTAGGACGTTTCTTTAGAATTCACGCTGGAACATAAAACGATTGAAGAGAACAGTAAATGTCATCCTATACCTGTTTCGTAATTAAAACTTTCACCAACGCTGCATTTGAAAAATAAACATTCTGCAAAAGGACCAACTTATTTCCATTGCCTGAGTTCATTCATCTGCAATACCAAACATTTCACATAGCATCCACCTCCATGCATTACGCATTTAAAGACAAAATTCTTTAGGAGAATATGCGACCAAAAAAATTATAATAAAGTGAGCGGATTCACTCGAAGACAGTTTTGCATATTTTTATTTTTCTCCAGAAAAGTATCTGGGGCAGTATGGAATCCACGATGTTTCCTCGGACTGTATTGTACAGATTGTTAAGTGTTTAGACACTACGCGCGCTGTAGGGAAATACCACCACCTCGTAATAACACAGATTCCCTCTGTCTTTTATTACTGAGAATTTCTACGCCGATCACTATTTGTCTCCGAAAAGCTTTCTTTCTGGGTACACTCCTTTCAGAAACAGGGTCGCAACAAGGGAGAAAGTGGCCACGACCGTGATGACTGTCCGCAGGGCTTTGAACCAGCTGGGATAGGTGGGCAGCAGCGATAGATCGTAATGCAGCGAGATCCCTAAGCCCATGATGACCATGAGACTCGCCTCCGTGGTACTGTCTCTGAACAGGAGAGCGATCCACGCCAGTATGGACGGTACTACAGCGTTTGTCAGGTTGATCCAGTCCGGCTTAGCAGGGCTGCCGTCCGGCAGGGCAAATCCCCAGCGTGCCCCACCCAGGAAAGAAACTATAGAAGCCCCGTATGCAACCTGAGCGTATGCGATCTCTGGAACGTATAGCTCCGACATCGCCATGACTAGAGGAGGGGAAATGAAGGGGATGAGGCCAGAGAAGCCCAAATACAGAGCAGGCTTTGGTCCCTTCATCAGGTCTTTCATGTCATAGCGCACCAGGTCCAGTTCGCGCGGCTCAGGATCCTCCGGTTTACGTCGCCTATGCTGGAGTCGTGACGCAGAGGAGTGCAGCGGTCGAGCTCCTAACAGGGAACTGCCCACCTGCGTAGGGGGGAGACCCCAAAACAGCCTGGGAGTCCAGGAGGAAGTGGAAATTATGTACGGTGGTACCCTGTACATCCGGAAAGACTGCAGTGATGCATAAACCTAGATGTCAGACAGAAAAGTGTATTTAGTTAGTACCGACAGTGCAAACGCTATAATCTTCGGTATTTCCTGTTCAAGCTCTTGAGTTATTGTAAACAGTTATATGTATAAAATTCCAAAGATCAAAATCCACAACCGGTCAGGAAAAAAAGTTTAGAAATGCTGGAGCCTTACCTTGCAGACGCGCATGAAATTTCGTTTAACGACAAAGAACATCATTTTTATAACAATTAAAAAATGACAGAAAAAACGTTATCGGATAGATTTCAATCCCAATTAGCAAAACGAAATGTATGTGCAAGCCGCTACTTATATAACTTCTCCCTGTTATTTTACACAGATCAAATGGTTGGGGGACAAAGTCTCCAACACAAATTGTCATAGACCATGTCTAACTCATAGTTAGAAAAAAAGATCTAGACGAGATTCCTATTTCACGCCGTTAAGGTCATCACCATAATGGTGCGCCGTTGTATTTGTTCCGGTGACATACTCAGGCGTTGTAAATATATACAGTTCCGGCAAAGTTTTTTCTTGTTTCGTTAGTGTGAAATTAACGAAAAAATACCAAGTCCAACATTTTCTTTACTTTAATTTATTACACGAGATTAATATAAACTAAAACAAATGTGATTAATTGGCTGGCTACAGATGTTTGTAAAGCTTTAAGAACTATTTTTAGATTTCATTATAAAATGCAAACACTGTTACATAAAATAACAAGCTTTACATTTTCCATTATGATTAGCCTACTCAGAATTTTTATAATAAAACTGATTAGTTTATTCTCTACTAATATAATATATTCCTGAAGTGTGGCGATTTAAAGCTTGTTCTAACGCCGACTGCCGGTGCGATTGCCGAGTTGCAAGTCCGGAGGCAAGTGCGACGGGGGACCACGTGACCGGGCTGTTGTGACGCCTCGATCGACCTGCTCGGCGATCGACTGACAGGTCCTGCGGAGCGGCAATCAGGAACAGGGCAGATAAGCTGGCCGAGAGCGTCTAGAGTGAACGCGTTTCGGGAAGGAAAAAAACAACAACACGCCGAGGCACAGACACACCGCCGACACAGACGGTCCGATCGTCTCACGGTCCGTCTGCAAGGACTTGCTGTTCCTCGGCGAACTGCGTGAGTATACTCCGCGCTCGCTTCTGAAAGCGGAGGTATGTGTGTTTCTATGTATTTATCCCCGTGTGGGCTGGGGTGGCCATTTTGGAGTCGTGTGTTGTTTCAGAGCTGCTAGCTACCAAAAGGTCTGTTTACCTCTGATCGCCTCGGCCTGTAAACGGGCCACCCCAACGCGCGACGCGGCGTCGCAGTTGCCCCGCTTGTTTGCACTTTTCCTTTCTGTACTCGGCGCCGTGTCCGCTTCTATTGCGCCTCTGCTCGTCATTTACGGTAAGATGGCAGAATTATTGCTGTCTGTAATGGGGGCGTATTTTATATCTTGGTGGCTGTTTGTATAAATATGGAGTGGTCTGCGTGGGCCTTGGGTGAACTAACTTTGTTAGCCTTAATATCCGCGGCGGGGGATGCCGGATTAGCCGTCCGGGGGCGGGAAATCGGGTGGGCGCCGGGCTGGCTCGGCCAGTCGCCCGTCTCCTTGGGCGTCCAACCTGCCAGCCGCCTGCTGGATCGCACTACCGCACTTTGTGAATGAAAGGGTAAAACTGAGTTTGTGGGCCGAATCAGATACCGTTCAAAGTTAGGCGGCATGCGCTGACCACTTACTGCGTTGGAGGCGGAAGCGCCCGTTTTGCCATACAGTTCCATGCCTTCCCGGTGCGGGTCTGTCTACTTGTTTATCCCCTCCTCCCGACGCCGCAAAGTTGACCGACAGGTAAACATCATACTTTCATTGACCCCCTTTCCCTTTATTCTCCGTGGAGCTGGCGGGGGAGACCGAGCGTGTTTGTATAATACCCCGGCAGAACGGAGAGAGCGTAAACTATATACTGAGTTTTTTCCTGTGAATTTATGAAATGCACGAAGGACGGAGGTGCTTGATACGTGACAAATTATTGTTTTCAATTTATTGCATTCACCCTTGGGATACCTGCACGCTTTTACGTTACAGGCACGCACAGCTCGATTCGGATCGCATCCCCGCCTCTGCCCGCATTCCTGCTCCCTCCGTTTCGCTGTCATTTCACTTCAGATTTCTTTTGCTTTCGGAGCAAGTCAGATCGTGTCGTTGAGAGTGAATCACGGCGCCAGTATCAAGACCAGCCTATCCCTGTTAATTATTAACCTCTTTAATATGGTTTTGACGACCATTTATGCCTTTCTGGTATGCTTCTGCATTGCCCGCACTGAATAAGAATATAGTTTATCTAACCTGTTGCATTAACCTTGCGAAAACAAGCTTTTTGGAATTTAGTCCTATTGGTTTAAATGACGAGAAGTGCAGTCATCACCTCAGGAAAAACCTTTGCATAAGTCTAATGGAGCACTTGTTTTGTATTTTTATTATTTATTTATGTTAAATTTTTAAAGCCTGCAGTCCCTACGAAGGGTGTAATTAGTGTATTAACTTAGGTAATAATGACAAGGGAAAACCTTTTTGTAGGAATTCAAAAACCCATTTATATCAAGTTGCTTTGAAGCTCACTTCAAGTGCTCCAGTTCTGTAATTTTGCTAGACATCAGATACTGTTTGACAGTAATAAATCTATATGTTTATGCATTTCATAAATGAGAACCGCAGAAGCAGGTATCAGTTAGTGCTGCAGTACTCTGGCGAGGGATGTGCGGGACTGCGTTGATCATCTGAGGGTGTGGATTTTGGTGTGAAGCAGAACCATTATGGTATCTTGTGGGGCCTGTTGGTAAACCTCAGCTCATCCCTTCATCCAGGGTGCACAAAAGCTTATTTTAACTCCTGTCACAGTCTCAGTGTTCACACAATTTTATTTTGTGTTCATTGTACAATGAAATGATCAGTTGCTTGTTTCCTGTAAACCTCAGTTCGAGATAAATTCAAGGCAATAAATAAAGGGCAAAATACAAGTGCAGAGACCGAGGAGAGAAAAAAAAACATTTGTGTGAACACTTATGGGTAAGAAAATGAAAGCAAATTTTCAGTTCCTCATTGCATGTGTAACTCTCCATTCCTAATAGTGTTAGTTAAACGCTTAAGTTCTCTTCAAATAAGTCAGCACAGTACAGAAAAGCAGAATTCTGTAGCTTTCATAGCAGTATACTTTTGTCATGTTTGCTGTGAAAGTTTGTCTTAGTTGTATATCTGCCATTTGACACACCTGTCATTTGAATATATAATTGGTTCTAAACGGATAATTCCAGCATCACCTTTCTGTAATCGGATTGGCGTCAGGTGCAGTTGCCCTGCCTTTTGTCAGGAAAAACTAAGTTTACTACTTCAGTTGACGCCCAGGTATAGATAAGTGTTAACTGTTTAATGTTTAATGTGCGGTGGTTGCACACTGGTGAGAGAGAGCTGGTAGAATTTGCACCTTTTCTGTGTGCATGTAGTGAGGATTTTGTGTGTGGGTTCTACTGTCTGTCGTATGCATTTTTCATCTCACAGGTTTTTTTTTCCCCTCCAGATTAGTTTTTTTATCAGAGGAAGCGGTGAAGATTTCCCAAGTGAGAGTGAGCCTGGCGGTTCTGATGACCTCTGGATTTGCAGCACTAAGCCTTCCCCTCAGGACGAAGCTGGCACAGTTGCACTGGTGCTGGGAGCTCCCCCAAGCCGGCCACAGCGTACCCGGACGTGTGCTCCACCTCCCAGGCACTGGGTGTGAAGCTCCCCTCCTGCCCAGTGACGCGCTCGCTCCCTGTCGCCGCTGAGACGTCGTTTGTTTTCCTCCTGGTGACACTCTGCTGATCGCTGCCTTGCCCTACTTTTTGACGGATGGAGATAAATGGAAAAGCAAGTTGAGGATTAAGCCTGCAGGTTCCCGTGAAACGCTCTTGGTGTTTTTAGGGTTTCATGAGAATCCTCTGCTATGCTGTGACGTGCAAACTGGCTCAGAGGATGATGATGATGTCTGTGCCGTGAGCTCAGACGTGGCTTGAGAATGGTGAAACCAGCCACCATTTTATAGGAGTCTGTAGCAGAAATGTTTTTTAAATGAGGTGAGCGGTAATTTCCGGCACTTTCTGCGAGGCAGCCGCCCGGTCGGTTTTTCTCCATCATACAGGCGTTTTGCGAAAAGAGAAGATGTCTTGGTGAAGTCAGGACGAGAGTCATCTGGCGCACTGTGCTTCTCCCAAGCCCCCATCCGCAGAGGAGCTGGGACTCTCCTGTATAAGGCAGGACCCGTCTGTCTTGCCACCCATCCCCATCCCCCTCCCCTCCCCCCCCTCCCGCCCTGGGGGTTCCAGTGCCCCTCGAGACTGAGGCACGTCAAGGTGCTGCAGGAGCTCTCACTGGGAGCGGCTCGCCTGTGAGGACGAGTCTGCCAGGAATCCAATAAGTGCCCCTCCCTCTCCCTACCTACGACGACCCCCAGACTCATCACACGTGCTGCCCAGGCCAGACCACCCTCACTGCTGCTACCCCCACCCCCAGACAGCACCCACTAAAGGCTCCATCCTGGAAGGACAGAGACCGCCTGCTGTGGGGACCCTGCTGTCCTGTGGCCTGCTTGTGGAGGCGAACCTTGGCGTGCCGCGGGGAAGGCTGGCCGGCCGAGGGAGCCGCTCGACTTCGGGGCCCGTCACTCCGGGTGAGGCTCCCGCTCTTACCTTCGCTCTCCTGGGCCCCAGACTTGCTGAAAGGACTTGGTTCATTTTGTGGTTCATTTTCGATTCGCTCTCTGCTGAAGTTACCGGTTATTGCTTAAAGAGGAGTTTAATTAATCAAAGGGAGCCTAGGGCACATCCCAGGAATTACGGGTGATGGGGGGGGACACTGAAGTGAATGCCAGTTTATTGCAGGGCACATGCTTACAAGCACTCACACAGTAGGGGGCAGTGCGTCACTGTGAGCCTCTACAGCCAATCGTTTAATGTTTGTCATGCTCAGGGAATCGGATACTTATTTTATAACTTTTACTGTACGTTTTCACATTTTCACAATATTTCTATCTAAGGGTTGGGGGCAGTGCCGGTGATTTGAGGTCACGTCAGTATTTCTCTACTTGATCAGTACAATAACGGAGGTCTCTTAGAGAACCAAGAATGAACAACTTTATTTTTTTAAATAACTTATTGGCCAAGTTCCTCTTTAAGAGATCCTCTTTGTGTTGCTTCTGCTCCTTAATAGAAGCATAATTAAAATATTTGTATGGGTGGATATTAATAATAATTTTATGCTTAGCCATTTGAGCTGCTATGAGTCATTTTAATTATCCTGCTGTAAGATAAACCCCTCTTAGTGTTCATATTGCAGCTGCTGGATCAGCATCTATTTGCCACAGTAACATTTCCTTCATTACCCATCGTTGTCCTGTCTTACCAGTTTTTATGGCTTTCCGGATCTGAGACTGCAATCTGTGTTTAAATCACCCCCCCCCCCCCCCCCATCCTGCTGGTGTCGCCCTCTCTGTCAGACCCCGGCCATGAGGTTTGATGCCTCGATCCTTTGACTGGAGACACTGGACCTAAATGGCGCAGCATGACTTTGTCCCAGCCTGGCTTAACTTCTCGACGCCTCAGCCCGCCAAGGTAAGATGGGGTTGTGTCAAACTCAAGGGGAAACGATGATGTTTGCATTGTCTGTGGATTTCCTTTTATTGAATTTAGGTGGGTAGAGCATCTCCTGACTGTAGGTACAGTAAAATCCAGTTATAACACACTTCAAGGGACATGGCAAAACAGTCCGTTATATCCAAAGTCTGTTATATCCAGAGTAGCTGTATGCCCAGAACACAACTACAGGACATCATTTACTCTTGCCGCACCCCAGCAGACACACTTGTGGTATAAATTATTATATTATACATGTAGTAATCCAACTTTACCTGAGCAGATGCTTGACTATTAATAATCCCGACCACGTATCTGCGCTGGATATTACCGGCACGCCACACGCCTTGTAGGCGGAGCCTTTTATGTCCATTATAGCCAAACAAAACTACAGCTAAAAGTGGGCCCGGGGACCAAATTGTTTGTCAGTTATAAGCGAAATCCCGTTATATGTGAGTTCGCTATACCCGATTTATTTTTTTTTTTTTTCTTCTGCATGTTCTTCACGGCGCACACCCGGGACCAACGGACTTCGTCTGTTATAGACGATATTCCGTTATAAGCGAGTCCACTATAATGGGATTTTACTGTATAATGAGATCTTAGGTGCATTCCTCTTGGTAAACACATGGGGTCAGTCATGAGTCACTTCGTGGCTGGAAACGAGCTACTGTTGGCCTGTGTAGAAGGGAGCAGAGACCACTGGTTCAGGCATGTGACCCCCCCGTTCCTCAAACCCTTAGTCCCCTGCAGCCGGATTTGAGAGGCCCGGAGAGCACCTCCCCCGTGGCTCAGGCCGACCCGGCGTGAGCAGGAGGCGCCACAACTCATCTGATGGCTTCTTCAACAATGGGCCGCTCCGAGCCCCCACAGGTGACCTCGATTTCCAATCCCTGCTCATCTGACTGCTGAACTCACTTGTGTTGGATGTAGCATAGCCATTAATCCCATGTAAAGATCTTTTCATCTCAGAAGGAATGTTGTACCACTATCTTGAATTTATTTCCAGAAATATCTGATACCATAAGTACTTATAAAATTGGTTTTAAGGGGAGCAGTTGAGTTACTTCAGTGAATCTGAGCACATCTTGTGATTCTGTGCCGTTTCTGGATGTAGCTCTGTGATAATAGCCATAGCTGCTGTCTGTCGCCCCCTCCAGGCGAGGCATGGCAGCAGCCATCGCTGCTGCGGCACGATTCGGTGGACTCTGGCGTGTCCAAGGGGAGTCAGAGTGGGCTGGCGGGCGGGGGCCCTGGCTGGAAGGAAACTCCCAGCTGGCACTCTGCACCACGTGGAGGCGAGGCACCCCAGCCACACCACCACCACCGCCACCAGAAGCGGGGGGAGCGGGAGCGCCAGGGCCATCGGCAGCGTGGTGGTACCTTCCACCCGAGGAAGGCTGCCCCCTTCCAGGACAAGTTCTCCGGAGAGGAGCGCAGGGATTCCAAGGAGGAGAAGCTAAAATTTGTGGATGAAGATTTTGTGAGTGATGCAGGATTTCCCCCCCACTGTAAAATTTAACACTGCTGTAAACCTGCTTCATGATGTGCTGAGAGCTGGGGAACCTTGCCTGTATCTTAGGCTGAGGCAGCAGGCACTCTCGCCACAATATGTTCTTTATTATATTTTACATCATTTTAATGAAGATGACGGCCCTTTCAGGATGCAAGTTGCTTTCTTCATTAGCAGCCTCTATTGGTTTAAAGCTAGCAGCGGCACAGACATGGAAGCGAAGAATCTCACTAGACGCTCACGGTTGCACACTAACGAGAAACAAGCATTCCATGGCAAACATTACATGGTTATAACATTTACTATTAAAAGATGCCCAAACACACATATTTACACTATTTAAAGTGTGGCGCAGTGCAAAGCATACTGGTAATTTCACAATTAGTCCTGCTGACCAACCTCGCAGCATCTCGTTATTCGTCAGCCAATCCTAGACAGTAGGTGGGATCTGAACAAACGGAAAGTTTCTGGAATCCTCCACAGGCAGTGTGCTGAAACAGTGATCACTGCGGAGATTATAGCTCATACGACGTTGTATTGCCGAAACAGCTTTCATTCCGTCGATTTTGTATATGTCCACCTTCAAAGACTGCAGTTTAATTATCCCGGACTGTAAAAGACGTGGGACTTTGATAGTTTGAATGCTAAGTGACGACATGTTGACGTATTGATTTGTTTCTCTTCAACAGCCCTCTCTTAACTCAGAAGCTAGCGGAAAACCTGCAGGTCAGACACGAGTCTTGGCACCCCCTGCTGGGGTGTGGGGTAAGTGTAGTCTTTTTTTATTTTTATTTTTTTATTTATTTATTTTTTTTTTTTGTGCATATGTAAGTTCAAAAAGGGTGAGCCACTTCACTGCATCTCTGCAGAAAACCCCCCCAGCGCCAAGCAACCTGTCTCCAAGATGCTCGTCATTAAGAAAGTCTCTAAGGAAGACTCTAGTGCTGTGTTCTCCGCTGGATTTGCCAGCACCGGTTTCCTGCCCACCAATGGCAACAAAGTCCCCATCTCCGGCCAGAGCATTTACAAAAACCTGATGCCCAAGTCCACTGCTGCCACAAAGGTACCACCCCCACAAGTCCTCATTTACACTAATAAAATGCTTAGAGGTAGCCGTCACCTCAAGTTTCGGTCCACAGTGCTCCTTGCCTTTGTGCTGGTTCAGTGGAGTCATTTTTAGGCTTTCGGGGTGAAAACTACTTGATTTAACTCTGATTCCGAAACCTGCTGAAGTTAAGTTCTCCCGAACTGGTGCCTCAGGACGCAACTTCTGCTTTAATTTGTTATAAGCATTATAATAAATGGACCCTTTATTATAGAACGGCCAATAAGGTTAGGTGTTGATGTGTGGAAGGCTGTTTGTTGGTTGAGATGTTGATTGGCTAATTTGTTGTGTGGGCTGGGGCTGTGCAGACATGCCCTTGGAAGGCCAATGGAAGGGAGGCTAAACCAGCCCTGCACTTCTCCGGCCAAGACTCCGCCTTTGTCAGCCCTATCTCTGCACCCAAACCCCAGGCCTCTGTCAGCACCCCTTCCCAAGCTGTCCCCAGGGAGGTGGGTCGCTGTTCCATCACATCTTAGATTGCGGGTAATGGATATTACTTCCAGCTCGACTGTTGTCTATGTAGCTTTGAGGAAAGACTCAATCACTCAATCAATGTTTGGCTGCATCTGGAAGCCAGGCTCTCTACACTTATACTACAGTATTGTTTATTTTGCAAAATGCAGATTTTGTGCTAGCTGATGCTTCTGAAGGGGCCTCCTGGGACTATTTTGTCTTTGGATGTGTCTTGCTGCTTCTATGTTGAGACGGTCAAACATTTTTTGACGTTTTTCAGGCCTCGTTTTGTTGGTTCAGTCCATGCCAAAGTATCGGTGCCCATTTTCGTTTCGTGTTTGAGGGAGGGCCCTTTTGAGACCTCCGTAATTCCCGCTTTTCCCCCTTTTAGTTCCCCTCCAGCACCACCCCGCCCATTGACATCACGCCACCGCGGCTCAAACTGATGCGGCGTGGCCCTGACCGCAAGAGCGACTTCCTGCGGGCCCTGAAGGACGAACGCAATGGCGAGCGGAGTTCCAGTGGCAGTCCTGGGACCTTGGGAGAGGTGGGTGGAGGATGGGGGGGGGGGGGCGTGTTTAAGGGACAGGCGGGGGCACGTGAGCATGGCCTAACCCGTCGCTGATAGATCTGAGCATGCACCGTGTCCCACCCTGCAGGGCGAGGGCAGCACTCCAGACGCCAAGGAGTATGGCGAAGGTGTCTGCCACAAAAACGGCATCGCCCATTCCCTCAGCGACTCGGACAACGAGCCCCAGTTCCTCTCCAGCTCCCTGGAGGCCGAGCACAGGTAAGCAGGAGCAGGTTTCCTTCCACATGCAGCTGACCGAGAGCTCGCTTGCAGAGAACTTTCCTACAACAATCAATGGTGCCTTCTATGCTAATTTGGTGTGCAGCTCAGCTAGTTGATGATCAGTGTCTATGTCCAGAAGGTTGTGGGTTCAAGTCCTGTAGCTGGTAGAGTGGTCATGTTACCTCTGAGCCTTCAGGCTAGGCCCTTAACCTTGACTGCTTCAGGGATCCTGGCTGACACTGATCTCTGATCTTCCCCTAAATGTCACTTTGGAGAAAATCATCTGCTGAATGAATGGATCTAAATATTTGTTTTGGGTTTTTATCAAAAGTGAATTTAGAAGTTTTATTCACTTTGGAGGTTTATACTAACGCCCGGTTTACCATGCAATCCAGGGGAAAGTGCAGCCAGTGTAGTGATGCGTCTGCCTTCTCCTCCAGGTTGCTGAAGGCGATGGGTTGGCAGGAACATCCGGAGAATGATGAGAGCTTCCAACCCCTGACAGAAGACGAGCTGAAGGAATTTCAGACTAAAACTGAACAGGTCAGAATTTCTATCACTATTAATTTGTTCCCGCCATGATCCCTTACCTGGTCTCCTGCATATCCTGAATGTTCTTTTTGCACTTTTCCTTGATGAATTAGCTCTTATTGTATTCTTTGCTGTGTTTTTATACTGTGTAGCTCTTACTTCAGTGCTAAATTGTACTTGTTACAACTCGTTTATTGGAATCTCAACAAAAACAGTTGTACCTACTTTATTCTTTGACGGCGATGATGCTTATGATGTATTATCTGCTTCGCTTGTATGATGCTTTGGACAAAAGCGTCTGCTACATTTAATATGAATGTAAGTCTGTCACTGAGCCTTGCTGTCTCCCCCCCCCCCAGCTGAAGAACAGCAGCTTTGGGAGGAATGGCCTGCTTTTGAAGACAAGGGGCGTCACCCTGCAGTACACGCCCTGGAGGCACACCGTGGACCTGGGTGTAGATGAGAGCTCTGAAACGAGCAGTAGCCAGACCTCGGACGATGAGAATACCTAAGAGATTCCTCTCTTTCCTAGGGTTTTTTTTTTTTTTTTTTCTTCTTGCACAAGGGAAACAATCATATCCCATTGAAGAAGGAAATGTCAAATGTCAGCTTCTGTAGCAATGTTTTGTTTCTTCCAGCTCCCCGTCGTCTCAATCTTCCTGCTTTATGGGACTGTGTTCGGCAGAAGGAAGGGTGATACACATGAGATTTTGCTTTAAATGAGAAAACGGAGAGGGGAAAAAAAGACTAACTTATAATGATGAAGAGATTAATAAAAAGGTTGAGTTTTTGATGAAGTGATACATGTTCGGGCAGAACTGGCTATGAGGGGAGAGGGTGTGTGTGTGTGTGTGTGTGTGTGTGACAAGGACATGGAAAGCCTAAAACAATCCGTGTAATAAATGAGTGAAGCCAGTTTTGTCTGAAACCATGATCAGCTCCACTTCAAATAAAGTGCTATTTGTCAGGGTAGATTTGTTACCCATGAAGCACTAGTCCGTGATTTACTGTGATCAGGTCTTACCTGTATTTCTACCACTGTCAACAAAGTGTGTGGGGTCTCCTCCCTGTACCCCTTATTTGGACATCTTTGTTACCAAAATCACCGCCATACCTTTCAGCCTCATTGTTTCTCTTTTGAAAATTTTTCATCAGCCAGGTCATTTGTGCTAAAAGGGTAAATATTGCAAAAATAGTGATGGTGCCACTGTTGACTCCCAGGCCTGGCTCACACTGGCTTCAACGCAGATAGTGCTTCAGTGACCGATATTTGTGTAACTTCGCGTCATGTAAGAGAATGGTTTTGACTGAAAACAGCCAATGATAGCTGGTGTACAAATTACTAAAAATTATGAAATGCCTTAATTTCATTAGTGAAATGGTACATTTTCTTTGTCCAGTTTGAGGTTTTAAAGGCAATAAGCCAAGTTTCCCTGATGGTGTTAAAATGCTTCCATGAGTTTGTGCGCTAACCTGCAGTTCAAAAATTGACATAGGTTTAGAGTACAATCAAGGACACCAAAGTGCCTGTTGCTAAAATATGACTTTGTATACATCAAGATGGATCAAGTGGTAAAAATTTCCATATTTTCACTGACATTTGAAAATGAAACCGAGTTTGAGCTTTTAAAATCTGGAAGATCAGTTGCCGTTACATACTTAGTGTGTAAAGTCCTTCCTAGAACATCTTAGCTTTTGCCCCATTCCACAGCTCTTAAAGCACCAATGTTTTGCATGTTTTTACCAAATGTCATTTTAAAAGCTGCACCACTTCTGGTCAAAAAAGCAAAATAAACCCAAACTCCTTCAGTGCAGCCCATTCCAAAAGCACAATGGGAAACAAGCAGACCAAGTCATTAGTCATGATTATTAACTAGCTGGTTAAAAATAAACAGGAAGGTCATGAAACTGGTTAAACACACATGCAGCGTCACTGAGAAATTACAAAGAGTCATATGATCCCTCTTAAATAGGTAAATGGCAAATTACAAAGGAGACCAAATAATGTTGACAGGTAAACAAACCGCCATTTCCTCCCAGGTGGTGTTAAAAGTAATCAAATTCCTTCTACCTGGATTCCCCCCCACCCAAAGTCAGTCAACCAGGACGTCACAGGAAATTCAGCAGTCAACAAGCTAGGTTTTGCAAATAATCTTTAATGAAATACAACAGTTTTACAAAAAAAGGAACAGTTACAAAAAAAAGAAATGAAGGTTTTATTTACAACACAAAGGAATCAAATGGAAGAGGAGTCGTGCTGGCAAGGGTTGTCCATGAGGAAGTGCTCATGCAGAGGTCTGCAAAGGCTTTACTGGCTCTGCGGGCTGAAGGGGAGGAATAAAGGCAAGTTAAATCAAGATCAGTCAGATTTAGAGATCGCCCTGAAACCAGTCACTACCTTGTCTTTCACCTCCTGTGTCTCGCTGCCATTATGGACGGAGTCATCATTGCCGTTAACAGAAGCCTCCTGCTTAGCTTTCTTCGAGTCACCATTCTTCACCGGGCTCTCTTCAGGTTTCCGCTGGGTAACAAGATTTTGGATTCACCAGAACGCAGAAATGGAAGCCTTCTATGACTGGACTTTGACTCAAGACTGCTACAGGTTTATGTTGACGGAGGGCTCATGTCAAATATGGCAACAAAAAAAAAACATGCTGCATTCAACACAAAAGCCTATCAACATCTTGTCAGATTATTCAGAGGCTGTGTACGCTCCAGAGGCAGTACTGACAAACTAACCAACCAACCTTCTTCCTGACCAGGTGGGATATATCAGAAGCCTTTGATGTAGACGCGCCATCAGAGACAGGGACCTGGTGGGGACAACCAACACGCATGTGATTAAAAGTATACCAGCTATGAACGATGTCCCATTGTGCAAGGTGAACTTCCCATAATGGGCACAATCCCTAAAGGCATGTCTTTAGGGCATCTCACCTCAGTTGAACTTCCACCATTTTCTGCTGAGAAGCAAGAAGATGAGCCCCCTGCCTGGAGGGAAGAAACACCATTTGGTTCAACAGGAGCCAAAATGAATGACATCTGCCACTTCGGAAGGTAACAAGACATCATAGTGCCCATACCAGCCCAAACATGAGCATACCAAAGTCTGTTGGATGGCCTCTGATGCCACCACAGCAGTCTTCTGGCTTTCCTTGGCATCCTCCACTTTCTCCCTAATATCAGGTAGCAGCTGCCTTAGCTCCTCCATCTCCTTATGCTCCTCAGCAGCCCCCTCTTCTCCCCCTGCTTTGTCCAGGGTCTCCTGGAGCATTTCTGAAAAGGTCATGGTAAGGAAGTCTAGGTTTGCAGTCTGGCACAGATTTTATATTAAACCCCCAGATATGATTTTTCCTCATGTTAGGCATGTCACTTTCAATTTACTAGAGCTTTAATAAGTAACAAAGGCCAAAGAAATCTGCAAAGATCCAGAACCAATATTGAGGAATGCTGATCCTGCCTTTGTGTGACTGACGGAACTTACCAAGACGACTTTCGATGACCTGGATGGAGCTGTTGAAGTGCTGGATAGCCTTGCTGTACTGGCTGGTATAGCCATAAGTCAAGCCTAGTTGGTAGTGAGTTTCAGCCAAAAGGCGGCTATGGGGAGCCAAGTGCTTTAGCTGGATGGAAAGGCACTCTTGGAAATCTTCAAGGGCCTGGGTATAATTCCCTGGAAGGTACAACAAAGACTGACCATTGGCTCACGATCTCACTGACCAAGAACAGTATTCAAAATGTTCTTGGAGTACAACAGTGCTCATCCCTTTGATAATCTTCAGATAGGCCATCATCTCAAAAATGTGCATCTTGCCTTTCACAATACAGCTCCTACAAATCACTTAAAACCAGCTACCCTGATAGCATACTAAAACAATGTTAAGTTAGGCTAGCATCACAAACCAGATTCAGTGCCAACTTCTCCTAACTTGAGGTGTGCTTGTGCTGCCAGCAGCTGATCCTCTTTGCTTTCTTTCCTTGGAGAAATAAGTTGCACACGTTTTAGGTAAATGCATGAGTGACATTTCACCCATCAACTGACTGTAGTAATGTTCCAGAAACATGCAGGTGCCCCATGTCCTACCTTTTGTAAATGACCTTGGCAACCTCCAACATCTCCCAAGCCAGCTGGAGATTGCCCACCTCTTCTTCCCCCCCTTCATCATCACTTTCCTGTTTTAATGGGATAAAAACTTAAATTATACACACACACACACACGTCTTCGTTAAGGGGGAAACAAGTTATGGATTCGGGGCAGTGGGTCTTACCTTTCCCTCTG
>JAABNX020000049.1:16197922-16215481 GCA_015163995.2 Mormyrus lacerda
GCAACAACGAAATGTGTCCTCTGCATTTAACCCATATGTGACTTTCATGACATAGCAGGGGGCAGCTAATTCAGCGCTTGGGGATGGTACCTTGCTCAGGGTACCTCAGTGGTGACTTACTGGTGGGGGATTCGAACCTGCAATCTTTTGATTACAAGTGCGCTTCCCTGACCATCAAGCCATCAGCTGCCCCGTATTCATCTTGAATACAGGCATTTTGTCAATAAAATATAGCCCTAGGTATTTTTCGTTGGCACATGTTGTTTCCGACCCGACCCGAACCCGTATCAGACACAGAATATTTTTCACCCGTTTTAAAACCAGTGAAGTTACTTGAAATGTTTTCATATTTTTTCTATAATTGCAGATTTGCACAATAAATATTCTACGTTCATGACTACTTTCAAATGTGTTCGTTTATTATACAACTTCCTGCTGCAATGCCTTTGCTATGGACATATTTTACCCTTTCAAAAATAGTTATATTGAAATTTACAGATCAAATCATACACAATATATACCGTCTACGGCTCAAATTATACTGTATATGAATTTTATGTCATATCGCACAGCTCTATGGGATTGCTTAACCTGATATTTCCTATTTTACGGAAAAGCCTGTGTAACTGCTTTATGGACCTAAGGTGGGGTGGTCAGACCTCTGTTTGTCCACTACAGATAGAGGTTTGGCTTCAAAGCAGGAAGGTATTTCTACAGTCATCTATGTTGCTAGACACATGTAGCTACTATAAAAAATAATGAAAGCGAGTGGAATTTATTAGGCACCACTGGAAATCAGACTAAAGAGTGACACATCGCTTAAATGAGTTCGAACCTCATTGGTGTTTAAAAACCAGCTCACCAGTTCCTCGATGTTGTCGAAGAAGAATGCGTTCCAGCCATCGACCATCCTCTGGGGAACAGTCGTCCCATCAAATATCTGTGGGGGGGGAACAGCAAGACACGTCAGAGAGCCCCATCGCAGTTCCATATCCCCAACACGCCGAGGTCAGAAGGGGGTCAAAGCCGCCCCCCCTGGCAGCCCGCAGACGCACCTCTTGAAGAACGGGGATGACCGGGGGCTGCCTCTGCTGCAGAAAGTACAGCACCATCAGGATGTAGGCGTAGGACGACAAGCTGCCCCGCGATGCGTCGCCAATGTCACAGCGCTGGAGGCAGGGAGACAGCACAGCTCAGACACCTGCACCTGCAAACACCTCTAACCATCACGCCCCCAGGGCACCGAGCACTCGCACCTTTGCGAAGACCTTCATGGTGTAGCCCAGGTACTGCACACGTGGGTCGATGGCAGCGTAGGTGGCAAGCATCCTGGTATTGTGCTGCGCCTGTTGGGAGACGAGGAGGAGGAGGAGCTGTAAGACGACACCACACCCATTACACCACCCCACCCCCCAGTCCCCAGCTTTTGCTACGGCCTGGCGGCCAGCGCTCACCAAGGTGTTATACAGGCTTATGTCTCCCTCCAGGCCACTCTGTTTGTGCTCGAACTTGACGATTGGCACTTTGGCTGTCGTTATGGGCAGGATGTTCCTCAGACCTGGGTGATGGAGAGCCAGGTCCGTTACATTACATTACATTACGCCTGGGGGTCGGAACATCAGGGACCGGTAACCACCATACCTGCGTGCCTCTTTAGTATTTTGGCCAGGCCCTCAATTATGTCTTTGCAGTTCAGATTCTAAAAGAAAACAGACATATAAAAATTTGTAGCAATAAGAAGAGTAAGCTAAATGAGCAGGCACGTCTCAGGACGCCCCGGCCAACACTGCCTACCTCTGCTGTGTCGTGGCCCTCCAGCGTCATGCAGATGTCCAAGTCGCTGTCGCGGAAGCCAAAGCCATTCTTGGACGAGCCGAAGAGGCAGAGACGTGCCTTGTCTATATAACGGGGGGGTGTGGAGTCAGCGGAGAATTTGGGAGGATGGGCGGACGGAGACAGACAGACAAACAGATGGGGCAGTCGAAAAGATGGATAGACAAGGGGCAGACAGACATACCATTATACTCCTTGCGGATAAATCTCTCCAAGCCGGCAAGAATCTGCTCCCTTTTCTGCTGTTCTACAGGCAGGGGGGACAACTCATCTGGAGAGAGAAAAAACAATGCAGGGCCACCCTTTGAGGGACACACTTACCCCCACCTGGGGACAAAATGGCAAATCAAAGGTGGCAATAGCGCCTCGTCTGAATGTTTGCATTGTTGATTGGAGCCTCGCATGCATCACAATGTGTGAAAATTTGAAGCAGTATAATTTTTTCATATTTGTTAGACTCTTTACAGCAAAATATCGATGGAAAGTAACAAATGTTTCACAGATGACAACCCCCACAACCCACTATGAAAATGAACAATCCCCGGAACGGATCGTGTTGAGCATGTCTAGGCCTCCTCCATCTCCCCACTGTACATGGGGAGACGGGGAAGCAGCAAAGGCCCCGCCCACCACACTACATACTGTAGCACAGTCGACAGACGTGGTCCAGGATTTCGCGGAACAGCTCCGTCATGGGTGGCAGAGGCTCCAGCTCGATCTTCTTGAAGTCCTCGGGACATTCGTCCTTCAGGTGGCCGTCCCTCTTGCAGATGCTGCACACCACGGTGGGGGGCTAGGAGGACATTAGCGGAAAAGGGATGTTAGCGGCTCATGCGAGAATGCACTTCCCGACAATACGTAGATCGATGCAAGGTAGGCTGGCCACAGTCACCTTCCCTCCTGTAAACATGACCCGGTCAAAGGTGTAGTATAGCTCATCAGGGGCAACATCTAGCTGCTCCCTGACCTCCTCTTCCTCGCTCTCCTGCAGACCATTCTCAGTTTCCCTCTCCGGTGGGAGGGCACCATTGGCAGCACGCTCCTTTGACTCGGCCCAGGCCAGCATGGGTGGTGGTGAGCTCTGCTCACCATCGCTCAGCAGCAGCTCAGACAAATCAGCAGACAGCGCCCCCTGTGGGTCACACTCGTCCTCGCTCTGGCCTCTGTCGCCATCGTCGTCGTCGTCCTCGTCTTTGCTGTCATCCTCCTCGCCCTCTGCCCCACGGGGCCTCTGCTTGAAGTCCGTGTGGTCCCCCCTGGTGCATCCTGGCACCCTGGGCCTCTTCAGGGCTCCCTCAGGATCACGCTGGGACCTCCGCCTGTGCCGCTGACGGGCAAACCCATCCTTGCTCTGTGGACAGGCAAAGTATTTGTAGGCGGTACGGAAGCGCTCCTGGATGTACTCGAAGACCATCTGGCTGTTCAGGCTCCGGGCCACATTGCGCTTCAGCGCGAAGGGATCTGGAAGGAGGAGCAGGAGCGTTCAGGGCAGCTTCCCAGGGAAATCACACGGCTAACGGCTAACTCCCAGCCTGGAGGAAGGTTGGGCTTTCCCAAGCATCCGTCCGTTACCGGGATTTAATGTCACAATTTACGAGACACTGTAAAACGACCACATAAATCTAACAGATCTGAGACCCCAGCCAAGGAAAACACTCTGCTGAAAACATCCTATAGGGAACCCAGTCAGAGTCAGCAAAGATTTAAAAAGCGCCTTGTTTTCAATTACATATGCCCATCATAACATGTTTGGCTTATGCCGCCTCACAGGCTGACATCACAAAACACTGATGAAAGCTCTTGTCAGTCAGAGGGTTCTAGGAGACAGCTGACTCACCCCACCACAGTGTGCGCCATCTACTGGGCACACTTTGCTGTTGCGTGGAGCATCGGCGGATGTGGCCGCTTACCCTCGATGGCCAGCCGGCGGCGTGGCCAGTTCTTGGCCTCGCGGGAGAGCGGCTCCCGCAGGCGGATGCTGATGATGTGCTCCTCCAGGGCGAACTCCAGTGTGTAGAAGCGCAGCAGTTCCAGCCAGAGCTGTCCCAACGGCACATCCTGGACCAAGCCCAGGGTCAGACGGGACTGCGGGGGAGAGCCAACAGGACTGATGCAGAACCGAGGAGTGTGTGCCTGCCCTTCCTAAACCAGACCCTAAATTAGCATGTACTAGCTCAGGATCCTGCTCAGAGGTGAGGGTGTACAGGTAACCCCCCAGAAGTGTCCCACAAGAACAATGCACAGAACAAGGCTAGCATGAGGCAAAAAGCTGCATGGTGACAATGGACCTGGGGGAGCTGTCATGCCTGACAGCACAGAGCCCCCTACTGCGGGGATACAGAAGAAACAGGAACCCAGCTGTTTTTGAATGTGAAATTTTGTGAGTGGGGGGCATTTAGGTCAGAATTAAGGAGAATGCTTTATTTTATGTATTCTGTGCTATGGCTTATGGTCTCACAGGTTCCAGACATGCCACAAAGCTGAACTAGATAAGCAAATGGATTTTAAGGATTGACTGTGATGGATTACATCACAGTACCTGATGACCCAATTATAAGATAGATCCAACTGGCTGATTAAACACCACTCAGCCCAAACCTCCCTCATAAGCACCACCCCCTTTCCCCACAATGGCCACGGCCCGAAACGAGAACCCACCATGCCACTGGATGCCCGTGGGCTGCGGGCGGACCCGTCGGATGACACTGCCTTCTTCCCAGCCTGCCTCTTTGGCTCCGACTTCCCCTTGCCTTCACCCCTGGCGTCACCATTGCCAGAGGGCTTGTGCTCCCAGGCCACAAACTGACCTAGCTCTACTCCTGTCAGGTGGTATTCATCCACCAGCTTCACGTCAAAGCCATCGATCTGCCAGACAGGGAAAACACCTGTAAAACACCCTGCTTACCAATCACAAAAACAAGCAAACCCATACTTTGAGAAACACGATTTATTTATTCTGACAATCAATGGCTGAATCAATGAAGAGTGAATCAAGGATTTACCATTACTACAAACACAGATAGTATGGTGACTTGGTAGGTTTAGAAATCAAGTAAAAAGTGTCTACAGAGATGTCTTTAAGATCTTTCAGCACAGTGTTTCCCAACTGAGTTATCAGGAACCCAAAGACGGTCCACGTTTTTGTCCCCTCCCTGCTCCCGAGCAGAACCGTGGACTGTCAGTAAGTACCCGAGGATCGGATGGGGAAAAACCTTCGGCAGAAGCCCCTTTTAAAAAAAGCCAAGGGATGGGATAACATACCCAGGGGCCCAGGTAAACAGGAAGAATGGGCTTCTTTCTCTGCTGCAGGAAGAAGATGACCATGAGCGAGAAGGAATATGAAGGAATGCCACCCTCTGTCTGGCAGTCAATGTGACAAAGCTGAAAGTAAAAAGAAAATAAGAGGGGTCAAAGGTGATGGAGCATGGGCAGGAATCAGCCAGAATATAATATATAATATAAAGATAATTGCTCACAAGTTCAAGTAAAACAAACAGCTCAGACTGGCTGGCTTACCTTTGCCCAGTACCGAAAGGCAAGGACCAGGGGGATAACCTTGGGCTCCTGACTGGCCAAAGCTGCGAGCAGGTTGGTGGTCAGACAGGCAACATCATTCCCGGCACTCACTTTACACATTAGACCACTAGAGGGAGACAAACAGCACAATCATTTAAAATTCACTTGAATTGTTGGGTTTAGCCAACACTTAAGAAAAACTAGCTATTTATAGAGTGGAGTATTTTACTGGGGCATTTCAGGTTAAGTACCATGCTCTAAAATAGGGGATCCCTAGGGAATTTAAAAGGTAGCAAGTCCAGATAAAGCACTATGGCACCAGTGAATGTCTTATACAGATTCCTGAAAATACATAAAAACTGAATAATTTCGACAGTACAAATTCAAGCATTGAACAGTGGTTCTCAACGTCATTCTCAAACGACTCTACTAATCAACCAGACTCGAGATCAGGTCCATAGAATGGGAGAAAAATGCCAATGGGAACAGCAATGCCTTAAGAGTTATGAATAATGGAAGCTTCTCAATCCAAAGCAACAATCTCAGAAATGTGGATGTGCCTGAACCAGGACCAGGTAGGGAGAGATGATCACACACTAACCTGCTGACATCTCTACAGAAGACTACAGGAACTTTGGCGTGGAAATCGGACTCCACATCAGTGTACTGGGCTGCAAAACATAAGTAAACAGAGATCAATGAAATGGCTAACAGCGATTTCCAGGGAGAGATGGCCAAGATCGCCCACAGCATTAAATGAACAGGACACTGCCATTAATTTAATACTTACATTAAATATAGATCTCAAAATCATCTTTTTCTTCTATTTTATTCTATGTGTGTGTGTGTATATTATATATATATAGTTAAATTCATTCTTATATATTGTTTGTACTTATATTCTTAAATATATTACAATTTGTAAATTTTAAAACTTTAAATTCTCAGTTTACTCTTGTTTGCACAGTCTTTGGATCGATCAAGGTTAATTTCACTACATGTTGTACTTGTTGAACTATGTATGTGACTAATGAAGAATCTTGAATGTGTTGAATTCCGATTTTCTCTCTCTGACATCGCAGAGAATAAATTACAACAGGAGAGCTTGCTATACGCATGTTGACAGAATAAAACTTACGATTATTCTTCAGGATATCCAGCACTTGAATCAGCACATCAGGTTGAGTCATCTGAGCAGGAAACAAAAGGCCCATCAGTAATAAGGTCCCTCTGCATATCCTGCCAGGCCTCCTTTCACAAGCCCAATGCTCTGGTTCCTCCTTGGCATTCCTAGATGACTGACTGAATATAACAAGCAAACAACTGCTCTGGTCCATGTGCTGGGTGCGTCCTCTTTCCCTTCACACATCACCCATCAACAACACAAGTTAAAGAAATTCCTAGGGCAGGATATATTAAGGAAATATGCTTAACGCTTTAAAAAGCTTTATAAGAGTCATAGAACAAATAGATTTTCAGTGTCCTAATCAGGTATTCACGCCATAATACTTGCTAAAAGACTGCTATAAATCTATGGGATTTCAACACATTAGAAGTGGATCACTGTGGGTGATTTATATTAAATAACAACTATGCACAAAATACACCAACATTAGGAAAACGCTTGTTCTCTGAGCCAGTTCCACACTGAAATAGCCAGGATGCAAACATCAAGGATTTTCCTGCAACTGCCAAAAGAGTAAACTGATTGCATCTGAAACAAGTCCTGAATTGGAGAACCTCAAGGCACAACTGTGCTAAGATCAGCGGGACTGAAAATGAAAGCAGCAGCCGCTTACGTTGGGAGGGTAGACGACGTCGATGTTGATGTCACTGGTCTTGAAGGCAAAGCGGGTGAGGCAGGAGCCATAGAGACGAAGGTGGCAGGCTGCAGGACCGACAGAAGGAAAGCTTTAGGACTTTAGAAGCCAGGGAGCTCAGCCACATTTCAGGCATAATCACAGTTAAGTTGAGTTGTCAGTCTTCTCAACCATCGCTGCTTTTTTACAGCACAAATTTAATTGAAATTATCACCTAAAGCAGCTTCCCCCTCGGCCCTCAGATACCCATGGACAGTACACATTTTTTCTCCCTCACAGTTCCAGTTAAGCAAAAACGTGGACTATCTCTGGGCCCGCGAGGACCCTGCTGGGAAACACTGCCCTAAAAAACCATGAGCAAATAGGAAAACTTTACATCACGCTTATTTAGCGGATGCTATTGCCCAAAGCAATGCCCCAGTGAGGATCAGAAAGCTGAGTGAGAGTGTCCTAGGAGCAGCTGGGATTAATTGCCTTGCTCGAAGTCCCAATGGTATGATTATTCTGTTGGCCGCGGTAGTTGAAGCCATGACATTCCAGACAAGGACACTGATCCCTAATCTACTGTATTACAAATCCCACAGCACTTTAACAATTTTATTAAAATTATGACCACTCATTTAATCACCTTTAACGTTTATAAGCATCAGTAAAACTAATAGAAAAAAGGACTACAGGATATTGTATTATAATTAAATGGCACAATAATCACCAGGGCTTTAGATGGCAGTAGAGATGCACCAATCCAAATATCGTCGGATCAGCATCGGTGCGATTCCAGACCCATTTGACAGACTGGGTATCAACAATATGTCACTGATCCACATCTATTTAGTTTTAATTCAAGTTTAGCAGAAATACTTTGGGGGCTAAGTAGGCGACCCGGTAGCTCGCTAGAGATGCAGCAGCTGGCGCAGATGAACGCGTCATCCATCCCCTATATTTTATGCTATACGATCTACCCACACTATCTTTGCTATCGACCAGTAGATCGCGATCGACATATTGGGCACCCCTGGTGTAGACCATGTATACGTCGGAGAGGATCATGAAAACAATACTGGAACCGGTGAGGGGAAAAAAAACGCTAGCATCGACATTTATGCGGTCACGTCAATGCATCGGATTGTTTGCTGTTGAATCGATACAAATCGATGCATTGTTACACCCCAAAAGATTTGAGTGTCGCTAGTTTGGGCTGTTTTGTACACTTGCTGCAGCTTGTGATACACGAGGGGCTGTGATCGCAATGAAGTATAAGTGATGCTGTTGCTAGTGAGAAAAATTGTGGGGCATTTTAAGCATTCACCACTTCTGTATCTTCAACTGGAACAGATTCAAATTGAACTGCACATGCCTCAAAAATGCTTAAAACAAGCTAGGTGAAACTACATTATGTATGTTTCTAGTAGCCTAATTAAAGCTTTTTGGCATACATTTTATTTGTATTTGCATGGGGGAAGATGGTGGCGCAGGAGGTAGTGCTATCGTTCGGCAACCAGAGGGTTGCCGGTTCGAGTCCTGATTCCTCCTGACCCCTTCAAAGTGCCCTCAAGATACTGATCCCCAAATTGGTTGGCACCTTGCATGGCAGCCTCTGCCATTGGTGTGCGGATGGATGAATGTGAGGCATGTCTTGTAAAGCGCCTTGAGTGCTCGCACAGTAGGATTAGAAAAGCGCTATATAAATGCAGTCCATATATATATTATACAAATTATTTTTAAATAGTAAATTAAAAACAGCTCTTGTATTGGAATCTGTATTGGTATTGGCAGTTGCGTATCGGAATTACACTGAATTTAACCAGATTAATATCTTTATGCTTAATAAACGTGTCGCAAAAAGTACTGCCACACAACCCACAATTTCTCCTCTTTTAAAAAGGGTTATATGCTCCATATAATTGTGATTACACCATGATATCGAGCAGCCCTATTAGGAACACACAGTCCATACAGTTTAACTTCTCCCATTTGTACCTGTAAGCACAGCAGAATGAACACACAATGCCTCGACAAACTAACAAGGTCCTCCTAAGGTGCCTCTGCCCCTGACAGCCGCGTGGCCCGAGGCAGAACTCGGACACAAAGCCGCCATACCTGAAAGCTGCTGCTGAATAACTGCCTCCATCTGCTTCATCACTTCCTGCCGTAACAGGAAGTCCTCCTCAGAGATGCCCTGCTGCTGGGCGACGTCGCTCACCACCGCACCCACGACCTGCAGCTGGGCTGGGGAGGGGGGCTGCAGCTCCCGCAGCTCATCCTCCTCTTGCTTCTCCTGCAGACACCCCCACGGAAAAACATCCCTTGACAATGCTCACATGGTCACTTTACTACACAGCAGATGATGTCAAGGCTTATTAAAACAGAAAAACAAGGGGAAGTGAACCCTCAAATACATATTTCTGTCATTTGTCTCACTGCATAATACAGGTGTAACAATCCACCGAGTCGTTAATGTTAACACAAGAGTGCAATAGGCATAATCTGTTTTGCTTTGAGATTTTATTTTTGCATTTTGCACTTGAGTCTGCAGAACAAGGAAAAAAAACTGCAAGAAATATCTTGAAAACATCTTTTTTTGTGAATGTTCATGCCTAAATAGAAATAAATACGGAGATTGTGAGTGTATCGGACTGCGCGGCCTTAATCATCTACGGAACCGAACTGTGAATAAACCATCATTAACCCGTACCGCGTAAACTTGTATGCAGCACAAAGAAGTTTAAATACTTGGCAGGATCCCACTAAGACTTATCTAATAGACCTACTAATGAACCAGGTTAAATATACAAACCACGAGAGTCACTCAAACAGGTATTACTGGTGATAATGACATAGCAGTTAACATTTAAAGCCATTTAACCTTTAGCCATACTTCCCCACCATTAACTTCTCTACGTAGACAGCCCAGAGATGACCTCCCGGGCAATCCGTGTGTCTTTTACCACCACGTCCTTCCAGAACTGACTTGTGTCAAGTCCAAAACAAGACCAAATGATCAGACTGACAACACACAATTCAAAGCCAGGGCTGTATAGGGTTTGCCTCGGCAGCCCGTTTCGCTGAGAGTGGAGCCAAAACACCTGCGCCTCACATTTACTTTTATTAATTTAGCAGATGCTTTTGTCTAACATGACCTACAAGTGAGAATCGGCCAGCAGGGTCACCCAGTGTCCCTTACGGTCACAGGATCGAGATTACAGTCATGGGATTTGAACCCGCAAGCAGATATGAGCACAGACCCTAACACTGCAAAGCAGCGCTCCTTACTAGAGCTGGCACAATCTTATTTTTTTCTGGTCCGATCCCAACACCAATACTAAAATTGAGTACCTGCTGAAACCAATACCAGTCCAATATCCCCCCCCCCCTTTACCAACCACTGAGCATTAAACAAGATATTTGTATCAATACATTTTGATTAACAATGCAAGCCATTCGCAGACAGCTTGCTCTACAAAGAGCTACAAAGGGAGGCGTAAAAAAGAATTTCCCCACGAGGATCAATAAAGTTGTGATTATTATTATTATTATTAAAAAAAGTCAAATGTCCGAATGTGAAGGGGTAACTGTCTTTCCTCATAGATAACGACAGCTCCAACACACGCATTGCTGAACAACTAGCCATCATGTGAACCTCACTGCTTTTTTCAGCATGACACACTAAGACTACAAGAATGTTCACTTTCAGGCTAGACCTGTCTCTCATGGAAAAGCGGATCAGTTGCTCACTCCCCCACCCAGCATTTTTCATGGGTATTAGCTCAACACCGATAGTGGGTATGGGTTCGGTACCATCTCTACTCCTCACCATGATGTTCTTCTTGTGCCTCTTCTCCTTGATGTGTTTGTGAGCACCCTGGATGTTCTCGATGTGAGCCGAACAGAGCGTGCACAGGTACTGGAAATTGGGGTACTCTGGTGACCTCTAAATAAAATAGAAAGAGGGCAAGGACAAGGGATGAGCGAGGGGCTTATTTGGGAAACGTCACGACATCAAATAAAGGAAAGATAAGGAAACAGCCACCAGCCCTGAATAACTACCGTCATTTCCTGGTATGACCCTGGAAGATGCAGGGATATCTTGCTGACTCCCTATTGCTCCATCCTCTGGTCTAGATCTTTAAAATTTTGGAAATTGGGATGGGGTTATTCCAAAAAACTTAATGGGGATTTGGTAAGATGCCAAAGGACTTTTGGATAAAACAGGTATGATTCTACATGGGGCCAGGCAATATCATATCGATATTATATCACGCATGTGCAATAATCACCAGGGCTTCAGATGACAGCCGCAACATTTGGCCATGCGCCAGCTTTTCGGTGCTATATGGACATTTATTTACGCCCACAATTTTCTAAGCAGTTTACCATAGTAAACCATAGTATACCAAAACAGTATTTCACAACTCTGTTGTGAAGGGTGCTACATAAAAATAAACTGAATTGAATTGAATATTATGTGGTGTGCTCTGCTAATCGAATTTAAAAAGTTTATACAGATTACTAACTTTTGGGTATCACAAAACACATCGCATTAATATTTCAGCCATACTACTAATCTACTTACAAAATTATGGGCGTAAATAAATGTCCGTATAGCACCGAAAAGCTGGCGTCCGGCCAAATGCTTAGTCTGTCATCTGAAGCCCTGGTGATTATTGCACATGCACAATATAATATCGATATATCGCCCAGCCCCAATTCAGCATTAATTTTATGAGTTTATATTTAACATTGGCTCAACTCCCTCTCCCCCACCCCTATCTGCATAATCCGAATCCCGACGATAAAGCCTGCTCAATCTCACAACATTGGTCAAATCTTCACACCATTTCCAGTGTGTTGGCCAGTCAGACAATGACCCAAAGCTCACAGATTACCATTTAGATCAACTATGGAGACCATCATCAACTCTTGGTGAGAAGTTGTAAGCACCCAGAAAATGAAGACATTTCGGCATGTGAAGTGTCACAAGGACGCTTGGCTAATAGCACACGCATTTCCTCATGATTATCTAACCTCGTTGGACCTCGGATCTCCACCCTGCCTCTGCTGGGATCATTTTAACAGAAATGAAAGCAAAACCTAAAGACAGAGCTACTGCATTCCAGCTCGCTGCTGTTGTAATTTTAATCCAGACTAGTGAACTTGCCAAGCATACATTCGTGGAGGGAGGGGGGGTGGTATCATTAACACTTAGCTTCTGGTAAATTGTAACGTATGTCTGATGTCAAACACCCCTGTTTCTGGACCCTTATGGCACATTTATGAAGGTCAAACAAACCAAAGAAAGAAGTTGGGGTCAAAAATCCACTGTGTCTGGATGTTAAACCAATAATGCTTATTTATTTAAACCAAAGACCAACGATTAATCTAGGATGCCTTTTATAAAAGAAGCAGGGTCATAACTCCTCTGTACAAGTAAAGTAGCATTAATCATCTCAAATGATGCATGAGCAAGTATATTTGGATCTGGAGAGAAGAGCTACATCTGAAATGTCTTGTGAAACCAAAAGAAGGGGCACAGCTGCGGAGTCAGTATATGGGGATCCCTTCCAACCCTAAATCTGCAGCCCTCAAATTTTAACCACCCGTACCACCAGCTTAAGTGACATGCTCACAAAAACACACACACGATTAATCGATCTCCCAAGCGGCTGCGATTAGTCAACTCAGGTGTGAGACTACAACACTTCCAATTAGAAACCGGTCCTGAACATGCAAGCGATAAATGCATAAGACAGATGCATGTGCGCAGTATGCAAATTACAGCAGTTGGCAGAACTTGGGAAACCGGCATCGGTAGGATGTGGCACCTTGACAAGCCGGTGTATGTAGTCTCGGATGAGCCGCTCCTCAGCCTGTCTAAGGCCCAGTTGCTGCTCCGTGGTCAGGCCCACCTCGCTCGCCGCCGCCATCCTGTCCACAGGCTCAGGCACAGGATCCGCCGCTGCCAAGGGGAACACCTCACCTAATTAATCCCCACCAGGTTGAGTGGCTAGCAACACACCACCCTCCATCCTGGTGCCAAACCCAGGAGATATCAATTGCAAAGAGAGCGTTGCAGACCTCACAAACTGCCATGGTCTTCTCTTCCAGATTTATTCCGCCTAATTTACGTGCAAGTCCCTTACTGACTGTACAGCTGTTCTATGAAGGCAGATGGCTTTATAACTGCACAAAAGTCCAATGCATTTCTTCTCTTTCAAAATAACAGAGCTGCCCTATTTATGTCATTAGATTAGACTAGAAATACCACAACACACACAGACAAAAATTGGCCCAGTAAATTTGAATAAAAGTACCATACCTGAAACAGCAGAGGTCTCTCTAACAGAGGTCACTATGACGCTGGTGTTGTCCAGGTTTTGAGAAGGTGGTGTGACTTCTGCCTTGGCTCCCGTAATCGCAGTGACATCCCGACTGGATCCAAACTTCCCAGCCGCCCCTGTATTACTGGACTGGGATATCAGCTGAATGTCAGGTCTCCCTGCCTTCCCTTTGCCCCTCTCCCCAGGGCTGTTCCTGCCAGTGATCCTGCGGGGCTTCCCTCTCGCATGGTCCCTGCCCTGCTTTCCAATGTCTCTGGCATCATCGGCTGGCTGCGACCTGCTCTCGGCGACAGTTGCCACAGGTTTGCTGCAGTCCTTCATCGCGGTGGCCTCTTTTACATGCTTGGAGGATGGCCCGTTAGGCCCCCTGGACGACTTGTTCACTTTCCTGGGGCTCCTAGCCTCCTCCATATCGCTCTTTATATCTCTGCCCTAAGCAGGGCAAGCAAGATCACTGCTACCTTTCTAAATGGCCAAGACAACCAAAACAGCCTACTGCACAAAAACAAGAGCACTGGCAATATACCACAGTCTACCTAGTCAAGATGATACAGATTAAATGGCTCCTGAAAGCTTCGACTGAAGTCTTCAGAGAGCTCACAACAGGCATCAGTTTAGAGATACTATTGCATAAAACAGCTGCCTGATCGTCCAGCACCCTAAGTTATAGCCAGCTATGTGGAAAAACCTCTTACCCCTAGAACGATGTCATAAAAACAAACCTTAGAAAGACAACTAGCGCGACAATCCCTCTACCCTCTAAAGGAAAAGTAGAAGTTTCGCAATGGGGGCAAACAATAAAGTTGCAAACCTGTTACAGTACCTATCCAAGCGACCTTAAAAGTAAAAAGCAAAAGCAAACCGAAGCAATGCGTCCCACAAAACAAAGCGATGCCAACTGTTGAGGAAACAACTAATTATATATATATATATATATATATCAAACGTCTTGCTGTTTGTATAAATTCATGCGTTGAGTTTCGTGTAGCAGCAGACATAGGCGCAATACATAACTTTGTGGGTTTTACTTTGCTAAAAAAGCCAAATACTAAAATTTTTAAAACAGAACACAGTAAAAGGACAACGCGATCGGGTTAAGATACCAAACTTAACTAGGAAACCCGTTACTCTGTATTCGGGCTCCAATCCAAAACTAAACAGTCCAGTTAGTATAGCGACAGGTTTAGCCTTTTGGAAGAAAGTGGAATCTGAGACTAAACAAACGACACGATTAAGCCAAAGTTAGCATTCCCCAGCCCAACTAGCTGCCTGTCTGATTAAAAATGAAAGCCAAACCTGATAGCAAGGCGGCTAGCAGCGATTTCCTTGATTATACAAGAAGGCAAGATAGCATTTAGCGTCAATGTCCGGGAGGTGGAGAAAACGAAGTTTGTTCTTTGTAAGCCTACTAGCTAGCTAGCTAGCAGACTTAACGCTGGTTAATGAAACAAACACAGCTTGTGCGCGGACCGGCTGGGAAGCGCCGCCGCCGAGCGCTAGCATGGCTAACGGGGCTAGCGAGCCGTATCCCCGCGCACGGCAGCCCCTCCAGCGGCCCCCGCTTTAGCCCGCTCTGCTAGCCCGCGGCCACAAAGCCCCCCAAGCTCATACACCGGCGGCTACGCTAGGCCGAATCCGACTGTCCTTGAGCTCAAACAGCAAAGCGCGCAGCCTCCGTCTTCATCCTAGTTTCGGTATCGCATATCCAAGGCCGTGTTAAAAACAGCAGCCGCGAGCGCCATGTTAAGGTCCGAGCGCGGTGCATTGTGGGCCATGCCGGGGGGACAAAGCCGCACACCTCACGCAGCGTGCTGCTACCTGGTTCTCTCTGCGTAGATTGATGGGTGAGTTGAGGAATTGCAGTAATAACGACGAATATGAACAACCCGCCAATTCATAAAAATTACAAGCTCTTGGGCTGGGTTAATTATTATTAAAGCAGCGTGACTGAATGTTTTGTGAAAGTTGTTCTTCTTTTTCACCTGTGTTGAGTTTTATAGTTACATTTTGTTAGTGCAAAATTGAGTTTAGGATTTTAACGTAAAATAAATATATATTGCAATATTCATAAATAGAAACATATTTCTACATGGCTAGTCTTACTGATTCCGAAATATACTGAATACGTTTTAACGAAATCATACGTAACAGCTTACAGTTGCTCATTCCTAGCTTTATAATGCTATAACACTCTACAATAATGTTAAAATTGCTTAAATTTAAATTCCGTTGTATTAAATCTGACCATCATTTTATCTTCTGTTTTTTCTTCATGAGTTTATTTTGTGTAACTCGTGGCATTTGGGTCGGGGGTTATATTGCCCCTGCAATAGATCAGTGTCCTTTCCAAGTTTACTAATCCTAATGCCCAGTGCTTAGCAAGACACTGAACCCCTAATTGCTCCCGGTGAGCAGGTTGGCACCTTGCATGGCAGCCTCTGCCACCGGTGTATGAATGGGTGTGTGGATGGGTGAATGTGAGGCATATATTGTAAAGCGCTTTGAGAAAAAGCGCTATATAAATGCAGTCCATCTACCATATGGGAGCAACATTGCCAGAAAGAGTGGTGAGTGAAGAAAGATTAAATTTGCATGGAAAGGCTTCACCATATATGTAATTACACACATTCAACAAATCAAACGGATGATCTGGGCGACTATTTTCCCAGACTACTATGCATAAAGACATGGAAGACATGTACTGAATTTTTGGTATTCACATGTTCTAAAACAGTTATTATTATACCTCTTCGCATAGGTGTTTTGGATAAACAAAATGATTTGTTGAAAGCATTATCACGAAAAAAGTAACTATTTTTTTTTTTTTTTTTTTATTTCATTAGACTGATGTGGCTGGTGGTAAATGCTGGCTCTGGAGTGCGTCGTGCAGAACAATTTCTATGACTGACCATTAGAGGTCGCAAGTGAATTATGATCTTTATAATTTAGTACAGGTATCCACGTATGTGGACTTGCGTCCGCTTTTGGGAGCCTGAAGTGTGTGCATATTTTTATTGCACTTTTCCTAAATTGACGAATCTGCTATCACCACACATCTGCAAGGATACGTAAACATTGGCGCGTGAACGCTCTCGTCGCCTGTTAACAGCATCGCTGCTTAAACCATATAACACCGGGACCGCCGGATGCAAGTCGATCAATATGGGCTTAAATCGAAATAAGGGAGAGGTAAGAAATTAAGTACAGTTCTCTACAGAAAATACAGAATTTTGTAACACAAAACGTGCAAATTAAATCAAATTATTTTATTTTTAAAAAATAAAGAACTGTTTAAGTGTTTATGTTTTCAGATTTCAAGAACATTAAGGCACGAACTCCAATACCCAATCAAAAGATGCCCCCGGTTATAGCCTAAACAATGGGAGCTGACATCAAACAATAAAATATCCAACATCAAAATAATTGTTGGTCTAACTCGAAATGCTTGTCAAACACCAATAAAATTAGTTTTTGTAAATAGCATCAGGTTTTCTTTCATGTATGTAATGTTTATACAGTCAAAGTAAAAGGTCTGTGAACTTCTATATTTGCGCCTAGTCATCTTCATGTAAATCACAATAATGAATAAACACAGTCTCCTATAACTAAAGATACACACATATTCAGAGAATTTTTGACAATATTGAATACATCATTCAAGCCATGAAACTGAAGATTGGGGAAAAAAGTGATTTTTTTTTTAAAAGCTTATTGCAGTCTGAATTTAGCACACGGTAGATTTAAAGAAACAAGTTCAGAGATGTGGCGTAGAATTACTCTGAATAGTTTGAGCTTTTGACAAAAACATATACAGATGGGAATGAAAGCAAAATTCAATTATTTGGGAGGAACGAGCAGAACTTCATTTGGCGTAAAAAGGGCACTGCATATCAACATCAAAACATCATCCCTACAGTAAAGTAAGGTGGGGGGAAAATCATGATTTGGGCCTGCTTTGTTGTGTCAGGGCCTGGACAGGATGCCATCATCGAGGGGGAAAGTGAATTCCCAAGTTTGTCAACAAATTCTCCCGGATAATATGAGAGTGTCTT
>JAABNX020000049.1:16226815-16241440 GCA_015163995.2 Mormyrus lacerda
AAAATCCAAACCAGGATTTTGTTTCAACCAACCAATTGAACATAAAGAGTCACAGTCACAGAGTATGCAACTAGTTGATTGAAACAAAATCCTGGTTTGGATTTTTACTTTCTGGACCTGGAAATGTCCACCTCTGTATGCACCTTAGTAAAATGTGAGTCCATTCAAACATTGTTGTATTCGAGCTTGATAAAATGTTTTCATTGAATCACACTCCACTATGTAAGACTAAGAGACTGACTTTGAAGCTTCCTTTCATAACTGAACTCTTAGAGAAAGATTGCTGCCCCCTATTTAGCTTGCTGGAATCCTTATGAGCTTTTTATAGTTAGGTTCTCACACTACACAGAGTACTGAAGCTGCTCTTCTCAGGTGAGTGGTTAATGATCTCCTGATTCCGGGGCCCTCAGCATCCAACTCCTTTTTGATACTGGGGGTGTTAGATAGATCGGGTAGGCAAACAAAAGAATTCCAATGTACCTGTACTCATAATTGTGTAAATAGCAAATAACAGATGTATCATTATCATGTAACCTCTGTGTTACATACAGATATCCTCTTTTTAGCTGGTATTACCAGCATGGCCCTCTCCTGGTTTGCCTCTTACCCCACCGACAGGCCATGTCTTCTCTCACTTCAGAAATGGTCTTAATTTTTAAGGTGTGTTAAGCTGTAGACATTGTCTAGCCCCACTACATTCCTGTCACCTCTCCCATTAACAAATTGTATCCAAAACATAAAGCAACTCCAGTTTTTCCACTTAACGCTGATAAAATTGACTCTTTTTATTGGCTCCAAGACTTATGTTACCAGTCTATCTGACTTTAGGATGGACACTCATGGAGTTTTTGTTAAACCTTCACAATTCGTAACCTTGTTTTTTTGATCACTCACCTTTCAAACATATATATTACCTCCCTTGTCCAAGTTCAATTTCTTCTGTCTAGACTACAGTATGTTTAATACAGTGTGTTTACACCTGAGCCTGGACACTTGTCTTAATTAGATCTCACTGGTTCATTGTCTCCAGGTTTAGGCTATCCGGCAGGACATCTCTACTAAAATCTCTCTGGCTGCTTCCTCTCCCACTGTTTATTTTACAGTATGTTGCCGTGTTTTGTCATAATATTTTTTTATTGTTGATGTCTGTTGCCTTGTGCATTTATTGTTTAGCACAACTTATTACTACGTATAATTATTTACAGTGGGCATTTGCTGTATGTTATTCTATGATTGTCTATTTTTCTCTTGTTCTGACCTTCGTAATGTATCCTTCAGTATTCAGAAAGTGCCATATGAATAAAACCGTGGGTGTGACACCAAGGAGTACAGATGCAAGGTCTCAGAAATTATCTGTTCTCTCAAAGAAAACAGCTGCTGAATATAATTGGCCCTCAAATCTAAGAAATATTAGAAATGCTTCTTTACATACTAATCAGGTTTAAAGCCAAATTCCACACAAACAGAGTGGTAAAGGCTGGATAAAGTAATATGGCACCAGGCAAGAAAAAATAGTTTGAAAATGATAACTGTATTACCAAGAATTCATTTTCCTTCAGGGTGACTCAGTAGGTGTGTGTCTTGCAATTGACTAGCATCCACACTGCCTGGGATGAACCCTAAGTGTAACCTGATTAGAGGAATAGATAGATAATGTGATTCATGAATAAAACAGTTATTTATAAAGTTAGAGTCATATAAACTTATTTTGCTAGGCTAATATTGCTATGAATATGATTAACTCTGCATGCCAGTTTTTCAAGTTTTACATTTTGTTTGTCACATACACAAACATACATAGAACATGTGTGTGATAACATGCTATTGCCTCCTGGTCCCTAGGCTGTGCTTTAGGTAAAAGCCCAGTCTGGTGAGAGCAGGCAGGACGGCATCTGGACCTTGCAGCGCCTTCTTGGTGGATGGTCTCTTTGTGCAGACTTGATTTTACTCTAAATCTGAGCCACTGGGATCTGGTCCGTACCTCTGAAACAGAAGAAAGAGGATTCGTACCTGGATCCTGCAGTGGGAGTCCATTGTCTAGTCGACTGGGTTTGGCAGCAATGAAGAGATAGCAAAAAACGCACACTGTGATGATGAAGGCCAGGAGAACGATGGCGGCGATGGACAGGCCTATCAGCGCCCCCACACTGTCGAGGGGAGACAGAAGAGGACAAGTGCTGACGATTGTTTCACAATCTGGGCTTTAGGGACCCTCAGACAGTTGCTGGATCAAAAATATGGACTGTCTGTGGGTCCCCAAGGGCTGGGTTGAGAAACACTGCCCCTGAGATTCCCTCACATTAACCAACATCCAAACAACCCTTTTTCGTAATCATTTTTTATCAATTTTATCATAAAAAACCAGAGATTTAATTTCAGCTAAAAAAGAACCTTAAAGGGAAATTATAAGATGATTTGTAAGTTTGACTCCTTCTGGCTGAGATCAGATCTTTTCAAAGCAGGAGATGGACCAGAAAGGGCATTTTTTATTTTTGGTTATAGAAGAACACGCCCAGTTCCGTCCGATCCTCCTGTGTGCCAGGCCCACCTCGTTACCTTGTATTAATGCCCGATTGTTCCCACCTGTTGCTCGTTGAGTTCAGCTTGTCATGTGTATTTAGTCCGCGTCTCAGTCCGTATTCCCCAGACTCGTCATTGTAATGTCATGTAATGTCTAGCGTTCGTCTGCTGAAATTCCCGAGTAAACCCTTGTTACCCGTGTTCCTGCCTGCCTGCCTGCTTTTTGGGCTGCTGCCCGCCTGCTAGACCTGCGCAACGTGACAACGTGCAGTTTTATCATCATTTTTGCTGTCAGTTTATATGTGGTTACAGGTGAGGTTCACTAAAGAAATGCAATTTTCTGGGCCTTCCATTGCCATATATTCCTACCTGTGTTCATCCCAAGTCAAGAAGTGACAGGCCTCTTTCCCAGGGGGGTTGTCACATGAAAGAGGGATGGCAATGAAATAAACATCAGTGTGCAATGAATACAGCATCTTAAAGATACACAATTTAAAGTGGTATATTTCATGTATGCATTAACTGTTCAGTTTTAGGCTCACAAATGCAGTTCACCAAGGCAACGCACACAGGGGGTGACAGAAATTATGCAAGCGTTACGAGCAAGTGCACCACCCCCAAATGCTGCTGTAGAGTTTTTATTTTCCGAAGCCATCAAAAGCGCTATACTGTAGAAAGCTGTGGTTCATCCTAATTATTCTTGTTGTATTTTAAATACAGAGGTAAGGTAAGGAGCATGCACTGATTACAGTGTGTTGCCACACCTACCACACAACAAACTACCTCAGGGATGAGAACCTGAGTGCAGCCATGTAGCAGGTGACACCTCAGCGCCACACTAGTCTGAATGGACCAGTGTGAGGTTTTCTCCAGTGGCTAGAATGCCAATCCTGCCACCACCCCCCAAGTTATTCCCTGTAAGGAGGACCTCCTTATAGGGCTGGATGTAGATTAACGTCACACCCAGGACAAAGCAATTGCAGGTTAAGGGCCTTGCTCAATGGCCCAACAGAGTAGAATCACTCTGGGCATTCATAGCATTTGAACCAGCAACCTTCCAGTTGCTGGTATAGCCTCAGAGTCACTACTCCATTTTAAACACACTTAAATTATATTTTAAATACAATTAAATCTTGGAGTTTGTGTCACCCGCTGAAAAGTCCACCCCTTGGACACTGCACTGAAAAATGTCTGCTAGTGCCCCAGGTTAGGAGCAAGGCCAGTGTATTGTTCACACACATACACTAAAACAAGCTACCCAAAGGGTCTTTTTGAACTGCTTGCCAAATTGCTTTGGATTGTAACCCCTTGGGTGGCTTACAGATGTGTTAAGTTAAATGAAAAACCTAATAAAGCAGGAGACTTAAAGCAAACATAAGACATGTAGCATCATAAGGTGTCACAGTGAGTACCCACAGCACTCATGCTAGTAATACTTTTTGATGGACAGTTTTCAGATTAGCACTGCCACCCCTCCCTCCCAGCTGCCTACCAGACAGTTCAACCGAAAATCAAATGAGACAACCATGTTCTGCAAAGGCTGCTTTGATCAGTGGGCTCTGGGGGTCAATGCAGACCTCTTGGATGATCTTTTTGTATGTAATGGTTATTAATTATTATATTGTATCTGTATAATATGCACTGGAGCAATACTTGAACGGGTTAGCTTTAAAACTAAATAAGCCAGACACATCTAGGAAAATGTGCTTTGAACAGTGGACTGTGGGGGACAACACACTTCTTCAGTTTCAGATTATAAATTTACATAATTGATTACATAAATACAAGTGTCACTGCTATTAAATCTGAGGGGGATGTGTCCTCCTCATATTTCATAATTATTTGTTTGGACCCCCCCCCCCCCACATTTAACATAAAATATTAGTTTGCAGTATAAGAATTAATAAATACATATGAATATATATAAGACAAAAACCAAGGGAATGTACATGGTACCCCACCATCCACTGATCAAAGCATACATTGTGTCACGATCTGCTTGTACGATCCTTCTGCGTGCCACGCCCCCCTCATTACTGCATTTGAGTTCTTGATTGTTCTCAGCTATTCTGCATTTCCATCCCTTAGTCTTGTGTATTTAAGTCTACGTCAGAGTTTGTATCCCCAGTTCCGTCATTGTATTTTTATGGTGATTTTGTCCTGCATGCCTCTACGCATCCCCATAAAATTTTTTAACTTTTTGCCTCAGCCTTTTTGTCCTTTGTTTGCTTCCCTGGTCCATGCGCAGCGGAACGTAACAGAATGACGGAACTTCAAGAAGACTCACCTCAGTGAGCTGAGAGCCAGTGCATCAGCTTGCTCCAAGAGGTAATATACTGGCTATAAACCAGCCCGAAGTCCAGGAGGACCCCAGGGCGCTGGAGCTAGCCAGCCAGAGCAGATCCATCTTGCGTGAGATGCCGCCGTCCGGGAATGTGCACCTCAGCTGGTGTGTGACAGAAGAGAGAGCCCAGCTAGTCGCGCTGCACAGTGCAAGCGTTGCAGAACTGCTGGCCATCCTTCCGGAAGGGGCCCAACCTCCGCTGGCAGCCATGAGCTGGAGGAAAAAAAAGAAGCGAAGAGAAGGTAGACCAGGAGAGGATTTGACAATCTTCCTGGGAGCCATCTCCCTCCTGACTTTGCCACCTCGTCGGTCACTGGTGGACCTCCCAGCTCCGACTCCTTGGTCGCCTGTGCCTTTGCCAGCTGTGGCATCCCCTTTGCCTGCAGCAGCTCCTGCTCCCTCCTCCCCTTCACTGGTTGCCCCTTCGTCACCCTCCTTGCCTTTCTCCAGTTGTCTGTCCCTCCGCCTTCCTCCTTCGGCCCCTCTGACGCTCCGTCCTCGCGTCTGCCGAGAGTCCCCTCGGCTCCGACCTTGCGGTCGCCTACTGCTCCTGCAGCTTCCATCTACCGACGTTCTTCCTGGGGGCCATCTCCCTCGTCGCTTCTCATCCCATTGGATATTGGGATCCTAAACCCAGCGATGTTCTCCCGGGACACTGCCAACCTCACTTCCCGGATTGATGTACCCAAAGCACACGTTGCCACCACTGCTGGCAACCTGTGCCTTCCGAAAGGCACCCTGGCTCTTAAAAGAGCCAGGTCAGGGTAGGATGCCACCCTGCGAGTCCCATGGATCCGTGAAAGGACCGTGCTTGTAGCAGAGGAACCAACCACAGCCCCAGTGAGTACAATTCCGACAGCTGATGCTCCGACTCCAACTGTTTCTGAGCCGCTGATTCCTGCGGTGCCCCCTGCTGGTCCTGAGCCGGCAGTTCCTATACTGCCACCCGAGGTCCCTGCAGCACCGCTAGTTAATGCACCGCCCCCCACAGAGCCTGTTCATGTGCTGCCTGACTAACCTGTTCTTTGTATACCTGACCAGCCTGTTCTGCCCCTGCTGTCTGACCAGCCTGTTCTGCCCGTGCTGTCTGACCCGCCAGCAGTTCCTGGCCCTCCTGATGTCCCAGGACTGCCCTGGGAGGCTCTGGTCTCGGCAGCTTGCGCACCGCCGAGGCTCCTGTTACAGCTCCGCCTCCGCCTGCTGCTCTGCCCGAGCTCCTATTGTGGTTCTGCCTCCTGCTCTCCCTAAGGTCCTGGCTCGGCCCGCTGCCCTGCCCCAGGCTCCGCCCATGCCTGCTGCCCCACCCATCTCAGTTCCTGACCCAACTCCTGACCCCTTGGCTATCGCCTACAGTGCTCCTGGCTTCCACTCGGCGGTCGCTTACAGCCCTGACTCTGCCGCCTCTTCGGTCACTGGTGGGCCTCCCAGCTCTGACTCCTTGGTTGCCTATGCCTCTGCCAGCTTTGGCATCCCATTCTTCTGCGGCAGCTCCTGCTCCCTCCTTCCCTTCACCGGTCGCCCCTTCGTCACCCTCCTCGTCTTTGTCACCAGTCCCTCCACCTTCTTCCTCAGCCTCTCTGATGCTCCCTCCTTGTGTCTGCCGAGGGTCCCTTCGGCTCCGACCTTGCAGTTGCCTGCCGCTCCTGCAGCTTCCACATATCGTCCACCAGGGCCCCCTCAGGCTCCCCCTTGTCCTCCATCCTTTCCCTTTTAGCCTCCTTGTTTCGTCCCTCGGTGTCTCCTCTGTTCACTCCTGGTCCTTTTGTTCCTCCGTTCTCTGCTCCCTCTGCTGTCTTTCCGGTTTCGTCTCATCCTTCGCCTCCACTGAGCCGCGCCCAGTTCTGTCATGACCTGTTTGTATGATCCTTCCATGTGCCACGCCCCCCTCTTTCCCTCATGTAAATTCGTGATTGTTCTCAGATGTTCTGCATTTCCATCCCTTAGTCTTGTGTATTTAAGTCCACGTCAGAGTTTGTATCCCCAGTTCTGTCATTGTATTGTTATGGTAATTTTGTCCTGCATGCCTCTACGTCTCCCCATTAACCCTCTGGGGTCGAGTGCATCGACGCAGCATATTTTTCATGTCTATTTCAGTTTATATCTCGCTGAAATCTTAATGCAAAATCATGAAAAAAATGCTGGCTAAATCCATAATCTGTCTTGTTTTCAAAACGTCCATTGTTGGAAGTATTAAAGTTTTTAAATTAGATTAAATCGGCAAAAAAGTAAACTATGTCACCTTACTTTGTTTTACCTGCACCAGGGGCGAGTAGTACCACTGTCACCCGAAGATCACTATTCACATTCTAAATAGCACGTATTCAAATCGCATTCGCATGGTAATTTGATGCACAATGCAACGGTGAAACAAGATCCAGATACATCCCCGTCAGCACCATAAAAGCGGGGCGAGGGGGGGGGGGATGTGGCCAGGTGTCAATGGCCCATGCATACATATAACAGTTCCTAAATATTCAGTGGAAGGAGACCAGAAATTTTATTTACTACACCATTTAGTCATCTTCGTGTAGTTAAGACTTTGGTGATAAGATATCTGGGATCAAAACAAACTGCCACCATTGCTTACTATGTACTTTTATAATGTTCTGCATTTTCAATGTCTACACTTTGATGTCAAATTACAAACTTAATCTGACATATTTACAATATGCATTAAAATAAAGATGAGTATAATGGCAAAATTAATATATAAGAAATAATTTATTTAATTATAATTAATTAATTAATTTAATTGATCATGCCCCAGTCAGTGAAAGTGTGTCTCCTACCCCTAGTGCCGGGCGATCATTACAGAATGACAGACCTCCTCATAGAAGACTCACCTCCGCGAACCGAGCGGCAACGTATCGGTTTGCTGCGGGAGGTGGTTTACTGGCTCAGCTAGCCCAAGGTCCACGAAGCGCTGGAGCTAGCCAACTGAAGTAAATGTGCACCTCATGAAATAGATGCACGAAAACTTCCGGACATCGCCACAGCAAGTATCAAAAGCCTGCATTGCTGTCGCCGAGCTGCCGCCTCTAGCAGTGTGCCACTACCGGGAAGCATGGCTGTCTAATACAGGGGCTAGGGCTGTGTGGGATGCCATCCCATGGGTTGTGAGGGCTTTTAAAGGCGCAACGCTCGCTCTTACAGCACCAACCCTGGTGGCTATCTTAGATGTCCCTGACCTGCCTGTCTCTGTTTTGCCTGCCCTGCTGGCACCTGTCCTGCCTGTCCCGCTGGCGTCTAACCTGCCTGATCTGCCAGTTTTGCCAGTGCCTATCCTGCCTGATCTGCTTGTCCTGACTGCCACCATGTGGGCCAGTGAGACTCCGGCTGTGGCGCCCTGTGCTGGCACTAAGTCAGCAGTTCCTGTGGCGCCCCCTGCTGGCACTGAGTGGATGGTTTCTGCATTGCCGCCCAAGGCACCTGCTACAGCCCCGTCTCCTGCTGTGTCCTTGGCTCCTGCTGCAGCTCCGCCAGCACCCGAGGTCCCAGTGCCACCTGTAGCCTCTGCCCCCTGCTCCGCCCTCCATGGTGGAAGGAGAGGAGGAGCTCAAATGGGACCCCTCAGGGATCTACCTACCTCCAGCGTGGTGAAGTCTGACCAGGTCCATGACTGTCTGTGTCCTGGAAGGGAAGGGGACGCTTGCCTCCGGTTCCCCGGGCTCCTGCTTGGCTGTTGCCTGCGGGTTGCCTGCCGTTGCCTCATCAGCTGCCTGGGGTCCCGCCTCTGATTTCTCGTCACTCAGCTGCTGTGGCTGCACCGTCACCTGCTGCAGCTTCCCCTCCCTCCTTGCCTTCGCTGTGGTCCCCTTCGGCTCCCTCCTTGCCTTCACTGGTGTCCCCTCCAGCTTCCTCCTCTGCCCCGCTGGTAGTCCCTCCGGCTTCCTCCTCTGCCCTGTCATTGTCCCCTCCGGCTCCTTCCTCACGGTCACCAGGGGTCCCTCCAGCTTCGGCCGCTCGGTCGCCCATGGCTCCTCCAGCTGCCGCTTTTCGCCCGCTGGGGTTCCCTTGGGCTCCACTTTTTCCTCCGCCCTACTCCTTTCTGCCTCCTGTTTCTGCTCCTTGTCCCTCTGTGTCTCCTCTGTTCCCTCCTGGTCCCTTTGTCCCTCCTGTCTTTGCTCCTTGTCCCTCTGTGTCTCTCGTTTTCACTCCTGGTCCTTTTGTTCCTCCATTTTCTGTTCTCTCTGTGTCTCCCTTCTTGGTTTGTTTTCCGCGTTACCTGTCTTGTGTCAGGTTCTGTCGTGGCTGCTGCCCCTGTGTTGGTTTTGTGTTTCAGTCCTGTTCCCGGTGCTCGGGTAATCGTCTTGTTTTGTTTTCCAGGTTCGTCTTGTTCCCAATCTTGTCCTGTCCGCCACTCCCTTTGGGGCACACCCGGAGTGCGTACCTTGGGGGGGTTCTGTCATGACCTGCGCGTCCAGTCCTCATGTGTGCCACGCCCCCCTCATCATCCACATGTGCTTCCCCAATTGTGCCCACCTGTTGCCTGTTATTCTCTGCTTGTTCTGTGTATATTAGTCTACATTCAAATCTGTTTCCCTAGGTCTGTCATTGATGTGGTTTATCGTGCTGTACCCTGCCCAGTCGTTTTGTGGAATAAAACCCGATGTCTGACTCCATGGCTTTGCTGCCTTCTTGCCCGCTGGGCGATCATTACACCGAGACCCCGAAGGGTTAAATCCCTTTTTGCCCCAGCCTTTTTGTCCTTCACTTGCTTCCCTGGTCCGTGCACAGCGGAACATAACACATTGCAGGACATGGCTGTCTCATTTGGTTTTAGACTTAATTTGTTGATTTATGGAGTCCACTGTACATTATATGCAACCATTATAACAATTAATAAATATTATTGACATAGATAACCTGAAAATCCAAGGGGTGTGCATGTCCCCCAAAGTCCACTGATCAAAGCACGCTATGCAGGACAGGTCTGTCTCATCTAGGTTTAGATCTATTAACCCATTTGTGTATTGCCTCATTGCATATTATATGAATACAATATAACAATAATAAATAACTGTTACAGGCAAAAATTAGCTGAAAACCCAAGGGGTGTGCATTGTCCCCAAGAGTCCACTAATAAATGCACACTTTGCAGGACATGTCTGTCTCATTTGGTTTTAGAGCTATTAATCCATTTGTGTATTGCCGTATTGTATATTATATGAATACAATATAATCATTAATAACTATTGCAGACATAGATACATCAAAAATCGAAGAAGTGTTGTCTCTCAGAATCCACTGATCAAAGCATACTTCAATAGATGTGATATCTTGGTTAGTTTTAAAGTTATTAACCCATTCATGTATTGTCCGGTTGCACGTTATGTGGATACATGTGAGTATTCAAAAATTAATTCAAATTCACCCGCATAGAAATCTGGAAAACCAAGGGGTGTGGAACAGTTGCCATGAACCTGCTGTTTGCATGTTAATGTATCTCGTCACAGCTGAAATTAGGCCTACCAATTTCCTTAGCTATTAGGATTTTGCAGAAACTGTGAAATGGCTCGAACCGCAAAAAGAAATCGGTGTACATCGTCGTCTGTGTACTGGATATCAAAATTCTGTCCTTAAGAACTGCATCTTACATCTGTTAAAATTATTCCGAAAAACTGAATATCGAACACAAGGCTGACTCGTTTTCTACGGCTTACCGCCGTACAAAACCATTCACTTATTTTTTTGTGAAATCAAAACCATTTTATGTCCATGGAAAAAGTACTTCACACAGCTTGCTAACAGATCAGCGACTGGCATGCACGTAAGCCTTACCTGAGCCACCACATGTAACCATATTCATAGGGAAAAAAACTATTAGGATCGTCACAGCAGTACTTTATGTCGTTGAATCCGCAGCAGAAAATGGCATTGGCGTCCCCCTCCTTTTTGGGACAGGTGAAGCCACTGATGAACAGTTTTTCCGTGCTGTAATAACTCGTACACTCTGCACTCATACTGATCGCAAAATGATTTCAGCGAGAGTGAACAGAAAGAAAATCGAGGAAAAATAACTTTCACTAAGTTCTAAAACCTGTCATTGCAACTATATATTAGTTCAGCCGGAATAATAAACATTATATCGCTTCTCCTGAAAAAGTCCTAAAACTGGATGTTTCCTTACCACTAGAGCACCACCAAGGTCTTTGTTTCTAAGGTGCGTTTCAGCTTCGCTCCAGCCCTGCCTCCTTTTCTTGCGCTACGTATTTTGGGTGGAGGATGCAGGGAGAGCGATTTTACTTGCTGAATGCTGCTGTGAAACGCATCAATGTGCAAGCTAATGTGTCGTGCAACGTAGGGGCTCCCTATTCAATAATTTGTCTGCTAGAATGGCATTTTAAAATTCTGATCATTTTTTCTATGGATGCAGCTATACGGGATCCTACGTAACCGGTGGAGATTCAGTAAACAGAAAAGAGATGCCTATTCGTTCCAACCCATTTGATCTTCAGAAAGACTGAACAACAAAATTATATTTTAAAATATTACATATGTTTAAGCAAATATGGAGCAAGTCTCGCATATTATTTTGCAGCTCATAAATTAGTGTGGTGATCTCAGGTGTCATTCCAAATGACTCTTATAAGAACTGACTGCATACGGCATATTTCATTCAATTTATACGACAAACTGCCATTATCCCAAATAGCTGCCACCGAATATGATTTGTATTCATATTATCATCTCTTTGTGAAGATGATAATTTGTATTGTCTCTCCTGGCATGTGCAAAAAGTTCAGCTCTGAAATACTTTGCTCCTCGGGAAGACATTGAGAAATGACAAGAATACTGGAAACAACAAAACAGAGCTATAATGAGTAATTCAGAAAGCGACAGAAAATGGATGCAATTAAATACTGAAAGTGAAGCATATTGTTGATACGTGGTTCGTCCATAGCTCTGATTCTCCACCACCCACTTCTATTCAAATTACTTAGACAATTCTTAATTCTTTATGTATCTTAATCACATAACAGTTGAGATGCTTATTATAATTATTATATGCTTAATTATGTTGGTTTCTCCTAATACTCCATTTCCCTGCCACAGTCCAAATACATGAGGCTAAATCAAAGGTGTGCTTATGTGTGCTTTTGATAGGCTGCAGGTCACCACAACCCTGTAGTGCAGTGTTTCCCAATCTGGTCCTTGGGGACCCACAGACATTTTTGTTTCCTCCCAGCTCCCTACCTACCTGGAACTGAGAGGGAGCAAAAACATGGGCCATCCTATAGGGAGCTCAGAGGGAGCAAAAACATGGGCCGGCTGTGGGGCCCTGAGGACCGGATTGGGAAACACTGCTGTAGTAGATAAGATGTACATGGGTATGCCGTGCAAGATTATTTTTAATTATGCATATAGCTTCATCATTAAAAGGTAGCTTCTTAAATCATTAGGACACTGATCTTAAAGATTGCTATTGATTCATCATTGATTTAAAGAAACCTTTACTTGTAATTAGGATTTAACTGTTTAGAGTCAGACCACATGTCTGGTGACTGAATCCACCCTAGCTCAAAATCTTCAGGTTGCTTGCTATTTAAGGCCACAGCAGTTGACTTACTTCATCTACATTGTTTTATTCTTTCATCCACCTTCCAACCACTTATGGCTGATTTATTTTTCTGCATAGAATCTTCACCGTCGGTAGTCACGTAGCTGAGTACCCTCTGCCATAGCCCGATGCCTGTAGTTACATTTCTGGGGAGGTGCGTGCTAGGCTATGGTGTGGATTAAGAACACAAGTATAAATCAGTCTTTATCCTGGTAAAGTCTGCTGCATGGGGGTAGGGGGGCACATCTTGGGGGAAATAGGGCACACACCGAGATATTTTGCAATAGTTCCAACTGCATGACTCAGGCTTCCAGGAGGAAAACAGAGTACCCAGAGGACACCCCCATGACTCAGACAGAACACAGACTGAGCTGAGGCAAGATTCGGACCCTAGACTCTAGGTGCATGGTAATAGTGCTAGTTGTTTCTCATAGACCTTTTCATAGAAGATTCCTGATTTCCTCGACAGAAAATTAATTGTTAGCCATAACTGACTGAACTTCCAGTGCTATATTCATAATAGTAAATCTGAGTGTCCCACAAGCATTCCTGCAAAATCACTGCATGATAAAATCATGAGGACAAAGCAACAGGCAAATGACACAACAAAATCAGGATGGCTAATTGAACATCGAGAGTGTTTAACTAACATGGGTGGTTTATATTACATTAATACATCACGTTGCCTCTGTTCACACCCACTCTCAGTTTAACACTCATGGTTTTGCTTCAGATGAACCCTTTTGGCGTGTTTGTGATCAGGGAGCAGGTCTTTACCATGTGTCCCAACAAGAACTTCTTTGATCCAGGGTCAGCGTGTCCCATGAAAACAACCAGGCATAGAAATTTATCAAAAAATGTTGCTTTGGATGAGGTTGGCAAGTAAGTGTACTGCAGGGGACTCGAAGCAGACTATGTTTTTGCTTCCTTGTGGACTACTGGGGGTTCTCAAGGGCTGGTTTGAGGAACACTGGTGTAATAAAACTGTTTTGCACCATTAAATTTTCAAAAATTCAGGCAAGTAGGACAATGTACAGGAAAAAGCATTAAAACACCACACTCTGCATACTTTGGTGACTGATACCATTTCTGTACCATGTATTTCTACTGCCAGTCTTCTACTTGTAGTTTCAGCTGTTGTGGAACCATTTTGGATGACCATGAAGAATTCAGGAGAAGGAACCATGATGAACTTCATCTTTCAAAAAGCAAACTGGTTGAATAATCCAGGACTTCACCTCTTATTCCTAGATCTAAGGTGTACCAAGCTAGCAAGACTCAAAAAGGTCCAGAAAGGTCAGGAAAGAAAGCATCTTGAAATACCCCCTCCCATGATTTCAGCCTCATGGTGGATGCAGTAATAGAAACCCTGTCAGACTTTAACAAAAAAGGTTGTACTGATGAGCAGAGAGAGCAAGACATTTTGTTTACATGATAAACGTTATGGTACTGAAACTCTCCCTCTGTGTTTATAAGATCTGCAGTATGCGATGGTGTGAGGACACAGCAAGCTGGATGGGATGAACACCGAGAACATGGCATTTTGGCTTCTGACACAGAAAAAATGGGGCTACAGGGCCTAGGTTTGCACTCTCAAAAAAAACGATATAGCCCTGGCGCAGTTTTGGTCCAAACAAGATTAATGTACCTCCAATGGAACCGAAGTGTTCCTCAGCATCCGTTTCTGTGCCCTAAATTAGGCTAAAAGGTACATTTACCTACAGGTAAGGGTATAATTGGCAGACCCCTGAGGGTACAGCCCCAGTGGCAAATAACTGTACTCTCAAAGGTAGGAATTGAACCTGTTTCTCTGATAGTGTGTGTTCTCCTGAGAATCAGAGCAGAAGCTACATTATCAGTGTAAAATCCATGTCGATGTATATTAATATTATATCATTGACCAGCACAGACAATTTTTATGGGTTTAAAGTCAATTTTATTGTAACATTGATGTACAACTCCTCTGACAGCCAAAAATGTAGGACAAACGAACCCTCTATGAAATACAAACTGTTTGGATTATGTGTGGTTTTTATTCATAGTTTGATGCGTTTGGCTTGAGGGTTTTGTTTGATTCATCCAGGGCACCAGTGCGGTTGAAAGACTCTATTTGATGAAAGGTGTAATATTATTTCTTGACAGAAATGTGAAATGATGCGATTGTTGCGGGGGGGGGGGGGGGGGTGGTTTGGTGATTAAA
>JAABNX020000049.1:16279252-16294530 GCA_015163995.2 Mormyrus lacerda
TGTTGCTTATAGTTTTACTAATGCATTATGAAGTTACACTAGATCTGTCCTATGAAAACATTAAAGGCATTATGAGGGTGCAGTTAAAGCACTCAAAATATGGTTTTAAAACAGTTAGCCACGACAACACTCTTCAGCATATCCACACAATGCAACAGAAGCAACCATTTACACAAAACTACAAATACAAAAGAGAACATGCAAGTCTATTGGTGCATTTCCTGAAACAATTCATGGTTGCACAAAAGTACAGTATGTTCATTTCTCAGAATATGTGCAAACTGCAAAAGTGTATTACTGTCACAGCTACGTCAAACATGGCGGACATCACACATAAAGAACCAGGGCAGCCACAAACCAATATCAAACCTAAGCACATTAGTTGCCCCCCCCCGAAGGAGGACCCTCTGCCCTGATAGTCCCCAACAGCCTGGTGTAAAGGTAGGCAGTTCAATTCAATATAGCGCTTCAAGTCATTGTCACAAAGCACTTTACATTAACCGAGTCAGAACCCCACCAAGCAAGCCTGTGGCAACAGTGGAAAGGAAAAACTCCCTCTGGCAGGAAGAAACCTTGAGGAACCTAGACTCGGAAGGGGACCCCATCCTCTGGGCATCCAGGTAGCATGTAACTATTGACAATCACATTAGAGTCCATATAGTTTTATAAGTTCCAGCTGGTTTCATGTAGTTTTCTCCAGGGAGTCCAGGTGAGGATTCAAGTGGTGTAGGTGCAGCTCAGCAACAGCTTGGGGAGGAAAAAGGGAAGAATTATTGCCTTACACCCAACCTCCTGCAGTACTGAAGTAACTATGGCAGCCTGGCTAAGAGACCTGGAAGGAAGCAGACATGAGGGTTTCCGGCATCTAGCCAAATTACCGGCAACAACTTGAGTGACCGGCAAAAATGGCAGGATGACAGCACCAATCCCCCTTTCACCTTTAATCTCAAGGCTATGAGGACCCTCCAATTTGGTTCAGACTGGTTCTGCTGGTTTGAGTCAGTCCACACACCCCAAAACACCAAGGCTTGGAGTTCACCAGTTTATTATACAGAAAATAAAAACAAAATTCAATGCCAGCTATCACATCGCATAAAAATCAGGGAAAGAACCATCCCCATAAAAAGTTCCTTCACAGTCCACTATGGAGGCAGTGCCACCAGGTGAAGTCCATGAGGCAGCTGTTCCCCCAATGGCCCGTTTCTGTCCACCTGAACCTATGATGGTGAGGCAAAGACAAGGCAGGCACACCAATAGCATGACAGGTACAATAGGTATATAAACCAATGTTTTACAGGACAAGACTCCGTTACCCCTTCCGAACACCTTAGACATACCCTGGGTTATATCACAGCAAAAGCCACACTACAGTACATGCCCTACCTACCTCAACACAGCAATAACACAGAAACAGAAACCACCCATGCACACTCACTGCATTAGCCAGCACAATGTCAGGGTACCTACTAAAGGAGGCATCATCACCCTAATCACTGCCACCCTTAACTAAGTGCCCCCAAAACAAAGCCCAGATTGGGCACCGACTCAAGGTAATGATCTGCCCAGGACAAGGGGAGCTTCTCCCTTAGCTCACCACAGGAGGGTATGCCCTGTTACTTTCCTCCCTTCAGCATCTGCGTGTCTCCCCCTGTGGCAAGGCATCTCAGTGTGGGTGCTGGATCTCCCAGCATCACCTCTCTCCAGGGTCAAACACGTTCAAGCTGCTTCACCACAGTCTCTGTTACTTCCCCCTCCCCGAGCGCCATCCTTCTTACCAACACCAGGCTCCTGTCTTCCCTTTTCTGCCTTGCCCACTCTCCCCAAAACCCTTCTCTTCTGTCTTTTCTCCCCAGTTCACAACCAATCCCACAGGTTAGAGTACCCAATTGAGGTGCTGCCGTTTCCAAGGCGATTAATCCAAGCCCAGCAGTCCAGGCTCTCCTCACCCCCATGTAACATTACCTGCAAAAGCAAGCAACTTGCTCAAAATGCTTAGTTTATGCCCCAAAAGCAAATATTTGTGTCAGTGAAACTGTCAGTGCCATCAGAATGACAAATCCTTGCAGCATTGCCTAGGAACAAGATGGTCAAAGTACCTGAACATGTTTTCGGTATAATTGTTTGATCTATCTTGAAAATTTTGATAAGAATTTTGTTAATACCGTCTGAAAATCCATAAAGCAACATATTTTCTGTGTGGCATAATTTCTATACTACAAAGTTTCAGATTACTGAGTTTACAGTTCAGTCACAGCTCTCTGTATTTCCTGTAGTCAAATGGAATTATTTGCAATCACCATGGCACAAATACCCTCCGCTAGTTGAATAGTAAAAAGGTGCCTTCGACCACCCATGTGAGATAGTCTTGCAGTCCTACTTGGACAGTATTTTAAAATGGAGAAAATGCATGCAGTAAATATAGTAGTGTACAATACAGCATCAACAATTATCATCAACTATGTAATGAAAATATCTAGAAAGTATAAAATATACAGTTATTGCAAGCTTTGCAATACACATATTTTTAAAAATAACAGATACTTTATCAATCCCTGTGGGGAAATTGTCTTTATGCCTCCCTCAACTTGCTCTTTGTAGAGTAAGCTGTCCATGAAGGGCAGCCACCTGTTGGGGCACCCAGGGAGCTGGGGGTTAAGGGCCTTGCTCAAGGACCCACAAATGTGCTGAGGCTGAACCAGTGACTTTCAGATTACAGGTACACAGGTTTAGCACAATGAGTCACACACTGCCCCACAAAAAAAGGGGTTTTCCCAAAGGGAAAACTTTCTGGACAAACACTAAAAAGCAAAAACTCTGTTAACACTATAATACCCACTTTCTCTTGTATGATTGAGGACACAGTGGTTCACCCAGTATTTGGCTGTACCATTCGATAAGTCTCAGCCATTCTGAGACCATGATTGACAATGTGGTCCACAATGATGACCCTTAATTCATCAGGAGCAACCTTGTGTACTCTGCCTCTTCTTCCTCTACCTCTATTTCGTCTGTTAACTCCAATTAAGTATGTCAACAAGCGTGTTCACATGCCAGTGTTTGTCTTTGCAGATATGTGGTGATGGCAAATTCTTCAATTCCAGTTCTTCATTAGCAAACGTCTTTTATTTATTTTACTTGGCTCTCCCATCTTGACAAATCTGCTTCCATCTGCTGCAAAAATAAATCAATGCATGGCACATAATTGCGCTTGTCATCGGGTAACAGGATCACCACATACACCATAACACCACACACCTTTCCATTTACAACAAATAAATGCAATTCACAGAGTGAAAAAACCTTAAACCCCCCATTAAAATATAGATAGAGGCAGGAGGTGGAAAAGCTTCAACTGGCTGCCACTTTGATCACTATCCAATTCTACAGATAAAAATAAAAATCTAAACATTTAAAATCAAACCCTGGTCCTAGAGGTGTGAGGCAACAGTGCTAAGCACTTCATCACCATGCCACCTCGCATAATGAGTTTCCCAACTCAATTACATAGAAGACCAATAACATCAAAATAAAAGTCCCCAATAATACAAAAAAGAAGCGATCGCCCTTGTGCAGTTCATTTCTCTGATCTGACACCCTCTTCAGTTCGCCCAGAGAGCTGCTGGGAAGCATCATCTTTTTGCCAACAAGCCAAAATGTTTTTGTTTTGCCATTTGTGCTAAGATCAGAGTGCGTTACCTGTTTTTGAAAAGGAAAGATAAGAGTATTGAAACTGAACTTAGAGTAAAACATACAACAATCCAACTGCTTGTGCCAGTTGGAGTTATGAGCCTGCAAAGGGCACAAGGCTAGGTTATATCCTGCATAGGATGCCAGTCCATCACAGGGCACATGCACATACTGTGGGATGCCCATATGGGGAGAACAAGCACTGGCAGATGTGGGATTTGAACCTCAACCCCTGGAGGCATGAGGCAACAGTGTCACCTGCTCATCATGTGAGGTATATTTCCTGGCCAGAGGCACAACATAGAGATGATGTTCAGTTTTTGTATGCGCAGTCCATGGTTGGGTTCTTGCAGGACCATGAGAACAAACTGAAGACGACATCAGACTCAGGGAAACCAATAGAACAGGAATTTCCTGTTGAGCCGCTGTGATGATTGATTATCCCTCAAATTAGAAGCACACAGCAACTGATGCCAGCAATTACCTTGCAATCTTCTTTGCCTCTTCAATCCAGCAATAACTCAAAGGGTCTCCATGACTGCAGCAGCAAATCTTCTAAAAAGCCCAATTTCACTTCCATATGTAGACGTGTGACATTCAGCGTTGTTCATTAAATCTGACATTTCCAGGGTTAGTGAAGAGTTTGTGCATCTAAAAAAAAAACTGAATGTCACCAAATGACAAAAATGTGAAAAAAACTTTGTGACAAAGCTTAGATTGAAGAGAGGAAGTTTTTCCTCTCAGTCATAAAATTCATGAGGACATAAAATGCCCTTGGTAGAAATGCAGAAATCTGCTCTATTTTTCTAAATACTGTGTTTCTTTTTTTAAACTGTTAATTTGTTCTCTGAATGTTATTTTGTTTTGCTACTCAGGGTCACTGTAATTTAATGGTGTGTAACTCAGACAATGCAGCTTAAGTACTAAACCTCACAGAGGCTTAAACGCAGAACCTCTGTATCACAAACTCAAGTCTCAACTCATCTGGTTTTTTAACAGTGCGTGGGGAAAATAACTATTTGTGTGGCCCAGCCAGTAAAATTCATAATCAGAATCAGAAAACTGATCCGATGAGGTCAGTGAACAGCTAGATGAATGCATGGCCATGGGTTATAAGCAGTAAATGAGCTTCATGTTGTGTCATGGCTGGATTAGTATAAGGCTGTTGTTTGCCCTCAGTACACTAATCTGCATGTGTGGCTGGGGGGAGGGGAGGGGAGGGGAATGGGGGAGGGTGGGTTAACATTACAGGCCCTTACATTCTGCCTCCCCTGTTTCCCCAGCCACAGAGAATGTCCTGCATGTTTGCCTAACAAGCCTCTCACTGGTAGTAGCACAAAAATTAATCAAGTAAGACTTAAGCCCTGAATGTTTTTAGCAAAGCCCTGAATCTTTTTTTAGTTCACTATATGTATAATGTTGTTTTGTTGCCATTAAACACCAAATTCAAAGCCGCTATGGATACAGGACCAGGCCATTTTGAATGGAATAGATGGACAGAATTTTATACTTTAACATCTTAAACTCCAGCTCAGCAATAGGGTTGTATAGGCTAATCCGCAGATCTCCCCTTACCCCAGAGCTGCAGTTCAAAAATGGTGAGTGTGAGATCAGAGGGCACAGAGATACGGCAACACAACCACTTTATTCACACAGTCAAGTTAATTGACTTCAGTGATTTTCTAACATTTCAGCATTTTCTGTGCGATTTAAAGCTTTCGAATTAGAGACTGAACATATATTCCTGCACTGTTTGGTAATACTTCACCCTGATTTTCTAAGACAGAGATTCTCAACCATTCACCAACTGGGGGTAGGCAGGTCTCCTTTGTAAATTTTGACAACCAGGGGGGTATCACACTACATTTTTTTCCAGCTGGCGATCGAGTTCCTGTGGCAGTCTAAATCGTGTTTACCAACAGATCCACGGCCCACTCTCTGATTGAGTAAAGGTGCTCCTGTGCTGCAGCAATTTAAAGCTAAGCTCCCTGATATTGCTGCCTAATTCCCCTGGGCCCTAAAAACCTTATATTTGATTTGATTCTCAATGTTATTCAGCACTGGTTAAATTTGCTTAGTAGGCTGGATTATTGAAGTTAGTTCCCAATATGGGACTATAGTCATATCCAGCGCTATTGTGGGGGTCATGTGATTCTATGTAATTTAATATTACACACACATATACATGTATAAAATTATACTAAATTATAATAATGCTATAACAATTATTAACAATCGTAATATCTCCAACCTATACTTCGCTTCCATTCCTGAAGTGTGCATAACGTCATGTCTGGCCCAGGAGTGGAGGTCATGCCCACATCCCCACAGTGGAGTTCTCCTTGTGGAGGACGCCCAGTGTTCTGCAGCCAGACACTTCACTTTTGAGTTGCTGCTAATGAATTTTTTTAATTGCAAAGTCGCGGACATGTTGTGGGATGTGTGAAGCTAGCCAGTAAGAATATGCGTGAATATGCGTGAACCAAAATCCATGGTTAGAAAAGTCAGTTAAGATAAAAATATTGTACTGCTGTTTATTATTGTTCTTATTATCTGTTATTCCCCTTGATCAAGGAATACGTATGGTTTTGGGTCCACTACCAGTAACTTAAATATTTAATGGAGGTTTTTCAAACTTCACAGAGGGGTTGTATGGATGGCAACCTGAAACTGATTAAATTCTAAGACAGATCGCCCCAAAATAGAAGCAGCATCACATAGTGGCAAAAGAAAACAAGGCAGCCTCAGACACTTGATCAGGTAACACTTTACTTAAGGCCATGTTTTTAGTAATCTATAAACTCATTCATAATACATTACAATGCATTCCTAAAGCATTATAAACATGGCTATAAAAATTTATAAGAGGTATAATGCATTACAGCCATGTTTATTATGCATAATGAATGCTTTATGAATTAATGAATGCTTTACTTTCATTTATGTTTCACTATACCTTTATAAACATCCCTAATGCTTATACGACGATTATAATGCATTATGAAGTTATCTAAAGTGTATTGTGGAACTTCATAAACCATTCATAATGTATAACACACATACCTATATGTGTTATGAGCTTTTGATCGCTAGCTCCTTGCTCAGCAAATTTTTTCAGTAGCTTTCTAGGGACCAGCTGATGTCTCCCAGTTTATCATGGGGGGAATTTTACCATGTCCTTTGTCCTAGTTAGTTTTGGCACATGAAAGACCAAGTGATGATCTGGCATGTTACACAAAGTTGGACTTTTGATAAGGATTTTTGGAGAGGTGGGGAGAGTGTGAAGAGCAGGTCAGAAACTGGGGGAACTGGAGCTGGGGGGTCTGGAACCACAGAGAATGAAGAAGGAACCACAGGGAGCTGAGCTTTAGCCACTGACACAGGAACCACAGGGGTGGAGCTTCAGCCTCTGAAACAGGAACCACAGGGGGCGGAGCTTCAGCCGCCAATACAGGAACCACAGGTAGCGGAGCTTCAGTCACCAACACAGAAACTACAGGGTGCTGCTGGGGCTTGCGCCTTGGCAGCGGGCGCTGCCCATTTAAGGAACTTGGGGACCTGCAGGATGGTGTCCTCAAGTGATCTTGCCCCTTTAAGGGTCAGGTGTATTCCCGGAAACGATCAGGCTGTTGATGCTGGTCACAAAGCGGTGGCAATGCGAGCGTCAGGCAGCTGCCATGAGGTGGTGGCGGTGATGTCAATTACGAACACCGCTGGGTTGAGTATCGGGAGGGGCTCCACCCAACAAGCAACAGGGCAGGCAGTGGATACAAAGATGGCCCCTAAGAAGACCTCCAGAATCTCCCATCTTCGGTTCCTGCTTCTTTTTGACAGCTTTTGACGAAGTCTGGAGCACCTCCGGTAGCTCCGACAGCAGACCGTAGGGCATTCCACTGTTCAAGGCTACCTGCTACATCATTGACTCCACTGTCCACCCTTGAAACTCCCGCAGGTTTTCACGCACCTCTGCTGCCTGGTAAGCGTCTCCGGGCAGGGACATCTCCTTCGGGACGTCCATACTCCAGTGGGCTAGCGCACAAGCCACTCAAGAGCTCAAGCCAGTAGCTCACCTCGTTCACTGCGCTGAGGTATTCTTCCTCCAACAGACGAGGTGGTTGTTTGTAGAGTCCGGTCATTCTGTCACATCTGGCACAGGGAAGCAGGCGAAGGAAGCTGTACATACGAACAAAAGGGATTTATTCACGGGGTGACAGACTCCAAAACACACATAACGTTAATGACTGGACTGGGGAAACAAATTGAAATGCGGATTAAATACATTGAACTAATGACAGCAACAGGAAACAGCTGTTGAACATGGGGAATGACATGGGGTAGATGAGGGAACTTTAAACTTTTAGACTCTTTCTCTTCCTCTCTTTCTCTCCTCCAGTTTCTTCTTCCACTATTGATTTCACAAGCCCATTAATCTCACCACTTCCAAAAATTCCAGTTTTCTCCATTGCCTCCCCACCATTTTGCCCTGTGCCTCAAAGAGTCCCTGGTCATGGGTCCCTGAGCTAGTCTGGTGTGGTAGCTCTCCAGCACACCAGGGACAGGTCCTTGACCTGGTGTGGTGTGGTTGCCCCTGGTGCACTGGGGATGGGTCCCTGAGCTGGTCTGATGGCTATCCGGTACATTGGGGATGAGTTCCTGAGCTGGTCTGGAGTGGTGGCCCCCAGTGCACTAGGGGTGGGTTTCTGAGCCGGTCTGGTGCGGTGGTCCTCCGGCAAACCAAGGATGGGTTCCTGAGCTGGTCTTGGGTGGTGTGGTGGGCCCCAGGCGGCTGTTTTCCAACTTACTAATTTCTGTTTTCCTGGACTGGACCAACCTGCATGACCTGCTTCTTTTAATGCACCACACTAGATCAGCGCCTGCTCTTTTACTCATCCAGAAAAATCCCAAAACAAAACAAGAACAAGAACATTCTAGAACAGTAGGTCGTGTTAGGTATGGTTTGCCTGCGGCGGGGTTGTCATTGGTGAGGTACTGGCCTTGGGGCTGCCATGCCTCTCCCACTGGCCTGCCCACAGTGCACGGTGAACCCAGCCTACCTTGGTTGGCCTTACGACAACCCATCTGCCATTCAGTCTCCCTTTTTGTTCCTATTTCTGCTCTCTTCCATCTGTACCTTCTAATGTATTTCTTCTATCTTCCCCAGCACAGTCAGATGCTCATGCACAACGCATGGCCATCATCAAGGGGGAAGTATTGAATGCAAACTAAACAGTTCACACATTCACCGGATGTCATTGTATTATTTTGCATGCTTTTTGAGTTGGTTTGAGTTGTACTGGTATTTTTCCTTTTCCTTCTTCTATCCCATCTCTCCTTTCCGCAGTTTGATGACACCTTGTTGTATGCCTTTGACTCTCTACTAAAAAAATAAAAAAGACTTCAGACAGAGCAGGAGGCTAACTTCAGTGTTCTGTGGTCTCCCCTGCAGTCTGATGTCTGGCCTTGCAGCCCTGGATGCCAAGTGCTCGAGCAAGCTGGGCATCATGACCGTTTCCTACTACTTGTCGACCACCTTCTTAGCGGTGGTGGTGGGGATTGTCATGGTGTCTGTGATCCACCCGGGGGGCGTGGCTCAGAAGGAAGATGCGGAAAGCAGCAGGAAGCCCATTATGACCTCTGCTGATGCGCTGCTTGACCTCATCCGGTAACAGCAGGGCTCTGTGCTCAGCAGACAGGAAGCTGAATCATTCTTCATGTGTCATAGATCTTTGCATGCCCTGGATATGTGGGCGGCTGCTTTGTTGCTATGAGGAAGACTAAACTTCTGTGTCTTTATCCTTAGTTTTGACTGACAGGTGCACTTCTGAACTTTTACAAAAGCAAAAAAGTGGCATTCTCAACGACAGAGCAGAAACAAAAACACCACACAAAAAAATATAATATGAATGACAATTAAAGTCACATATGATAGCTCAGGGAACTGAATTATTTTCACTTTTCAGCTGCAAGTAAAGTAAAAAAAACATGCTTCCATATGCATCTTTCAAAAGGGGCCATTGAATCCACTGATCACATGTTCATGTGCTTATACTGATTCTCAGTTCCCTCTAAAAATGCCTATTAAATTCATTTTACCAGCAGCCTAAAAACATATTACTTGGCCAACAGATTAATATCATTAGGATTTAAGAATTTTAAAACATTTTTACTAAAGGCAAAATAGTATCTTGTGAAATCAATGTACCAGACGTGAGCTCTCCTTTCGCTCCCGAGTTTGTGTGCTTAACCTTAGGGATACCACACGCCACTGAAAAGTTCAGATATTTCTGTTTTGTCTCTTTTGTTATAGTAACATGTTTCCAGAAAACTTGGTACAAGCGGCTTTTCAGCAGGTAGGTGACTTCAGGGTAGTTTGCAACAATGACATTTACAAAATGAAATTGAAGAAGTTACATGATTTACATTTATTAGATGCTTTGCTCCAAAGAGACATGCATTCAAAAAAAACATGGTCAGCCAGGCCGAAGAGCAATTGGGGTTAAGCGCCTTGTTCAGAGCCCAACAGTGAGAACATTCTGTTGGCCCTGGGATTTTAACCAATGACTTTCAGGTTAAAATCCCAGTTTGCCTTCAGTCCCGAAATATGCAATTTTGTGAACTAATAGCCTGAACTGCAATTTCCATGTCCCTCCACTCGATTAACATTTATTTATCCAGCAGGGTTTTTTCTTCAAAGTGATAATAGGACAGCAAGATCAGTCAACATAAAACATTAGGTTAAGGGCCTCACTTATGGATGTGGGATTTGAACTCACAACCACCCACATGCCTGACCTACTCAGCTACACATTGCTCCAATGATGAATGGATATGAGTGTTACAGCCTCATAAACACACATTATTCATACAAACCACTGCGTGCCCAGCTATATGTTCTTCCCTGTGCTCTGCGTGTTGTGTTCAGAATACCCTGTAAGCCAATGAGAGTAATGATAATCCTCTTTATAGTATCGCACCCGGATCATACCCACGCTGAAGACGCCCAGGCCCACTGCCAGCCATGGTCTTGCAGAGCCTGACCCTCAACGGATCTTCGTCTATAACATCCAGGCTGCCAACAGCACGGACGTGCAGAGCTTCTACCTGGACCTGACGCCAGCACCCGACATCATCTTCCGCACATTCCCAGGCACCAGTGAGGGCACCAATGTGCTGGGGCTCGTCATCTTCTCGTCCATTATGGGTATGGACACGGTGCAGCTGGGCAGGCTATGCAACAGGATGGCTGGGGAAGCCACCGCCCCCTAGTGATACCTAAAAACAGGGCCATTTGTAAGAATGACCTCTCCTATAAACAAAAATGTGAATATGGAGTATTCATAAATAATATCAACCTACCCACTGCAGTGGAACAACCAGAGAGGGACAAAAATACATCAGAATGTATTTTGATACAAAACACGGTATCAAAATACACTACATAACACAGCCACCGAGCAAATTATCAAAATAAATACAGTATTTTCTATTTGAAAAAAACTAAAATAAATTTTACATACCTATATCTGCCTGTTCCTTCACAAGCACACTGACTCAAATGGCAAAGCATTAGAGCAACATTTTTTCACTGCTTAATAAGACGCAATGCAAATGTAAAAATGTGAACACTTAAAGTTACGTCATTCCACTGAAAAAGCAATAATAAGACTGATAAAGACTCTTTTTTGTCTTTTTTGTAGTACAGATGCTAATAAACCAAAAAACTAAATTTAAAAATGAAAAATGGAAAACAGTTTAAGAGCTTCGCTCAGCAATTTCAAACTCATCTTAAAAACTTTATACATGAATAGACCTGAAATAAGCTTGTGAGTCTTTTGGTTCAACAAAAGAGATTAACTACTGACTCTAATGACCATTCATTAAAATTTCTACAGTTTCCTTTTTGTTCATGCACACATATGTTTATCATCAGACATATATTATGGGGAAAGTATTTTTTGTACTTTCAAGATATAAAAATAATGATTATGATGAAGATGACGAGACAGTTTGGCTTCTCCTAGGCATAATGCTCAGCAGAATGGGAGCTAACGGCAGTGCTTTGGTGAACTTCTGCCAGAGTTTGAATGAAGCCGTCCTGAAGATCGTCGCCATAGTTATCTGGTTCGTATTGCTTCTCATTTGCTAGCCTTCAGATCGTCGTGACGATCATTGTGGTGACATGAGGTCAACAAAATTATAAATGCTGTCACAGCCAGACAAAGCAGATGGAAATTAAGGGGGTCATGTTTGCAAGTCCAACTTCCTGTTCAGGTACTTCCCCTTTGGCATCGTGTTCCTGGTGGCAGGAAAGATCCTGGAAATGGACGACCCCTCGGCCGTGGGTAAGAAGCTGGGCTTCTATGCCATCACGGTGGTCATGGGTCTGGTGCTGCACGGCCTCATCATCCTACCCTCCCTCTACTTCCTCATCACCAAGAAGAGCCCTGTCGTCTACATCCGTGGCATCCTGCAGGCCTTGCTCATCTCTCTGGCCACATCATCCAGGTAGGTTCAGAGACATGCCCTGATCTTCCTGAGGCCAACACACGCCTGGGTCAACAAGGGTGGGGCTTGCATTTCACTTCTTTAAGCAATCAGTCTTCATCGTATGACATCACTACATTAATTAAAACCAGTTTTTTTCTGTTAAGCGGCAGGGTGCACTTATTTGTAAAGTTACAGGTTTTATTTTGTAGGCTTTTTGTTAAGGGACATGTAATATATACAGAACATAGGAACATGCTTACCTGCAAAGGCTGTACAGAGCAATGTGAGGGTGTCCCTTTCTTTCATGATGATTATAATAATAGCATCAACAAGCTGGAAGACCTTGCTCAAGGCCCATGAACACGTGGTTATTCTAGGATGGGCTGAAAGTGACAGCTTCTGATCACAGACTCAGAGGCTTAGCCTGCTGAGCTGTGCTCTAGCTCAACAACTGGAAGCCTTGAGTGTGAAAATGAGGAAAAAAATGGCCCTGGATGCTGGAGAACGTGGACGTTACAGTGGGGTCCATCTTTCCCCAACAGCTCTGCCACGCTGCCGATCACCTTTAAGTGCCTCCTGGAGAACAACCACATCGACCGGCGGATCATCCGCTTCGTACTGCCTGTGGGTGCCACCATCAACATGGACGGCACGGCACTGTACGAGGCTGTGGCTGCCATCTTCATCGCTCAGGTCAACAGCTATGAGCTGGACTTTGGGCAGATTATCACCATAAGGTACATTTGACGCTGTGTGGGAATGTTCAGCAACATCAAGAAACAGGGGGCTTCTTAGTTTATATATGAAAAGTACCTCCCCAAAGCTGTCTGTACATTTTTCACAAAATTTATCAGGCTCAGCAAACTTGCTATTTAAAGAATTTATCACAGTTAGTCTTACATTTGCTTTCAAGCTCAGCATTTCCAAAAGTGTATTTTGATGTCATAAATGCAAACTTCGTAAGGAAATTACGAGTTTATGCATGGTTAAGAAAGGCTTTTCTTTCATGACTGGAAAAAAAATCCCAGTTGTCACGGCGTATGTGAGATGCGGTGCGGAGACAAAGGGGCGGCAGTCAAGGAATCGGGGGAACACGGGGTTTAATCGAAAGGAGCTGAGACAGGGCGAGCAAACACGCATTGACAATACAATGACCGGACTGGGGAAACAAACTGAAACGTGGACTAAATACACTGGACTAATGACAGTAACAGGATACCGCTGGTGAACACGGGGAATCCACATGGGGTTAATGAGGGGGCGTGGCACACGGAAGGAGTGGACAATCGGGGCGGGACACCAATAATCATCTTCCATTGTTCCTGAAAATTTAATTTAAACTCCCCTTATGCCCTGCTGTGACCAACCTGCTATTTCCACCACCAGCTATATTACATATTGATTTTTTTTTTGTTGAAATAAGGTTGCAAACCAGTACTAGAGAAACATGATCTCATAATCCGAACTAGAAACAGGACATTTTAAGCAGGTATCACCTAAAAAACGGTCAAATGTCAAAAGAGTAATTTTTTGTCGATTTCCCATCTTAAATACACAGCAAACTGAATTGATGTAGGTCTGCTTTTACAAAAGTATTGAAATAACCTATTCCTATTGTGTACAACACTATCTGAAGTAGGAACAACAATCCCAGTGGGATTAAAAAACCTCTGTGTATTTAAGGTGAAATCTTAGCAAGCCAATGGTAAAAAAACCTCATTGTTCACATTCACAAAGGACGGGTAACATAGCAGTAAATAACAATAGAGAGCTCCCTTCAGTGGTTCACTTTCCTATTGTTTGGCAGTTAGACGCCACATGAGCCTGAACAAAGTTTTTGATTATAATCTTCTTATGGTTCACAGCATCACAGCCACCGCAGCTAGCATTGGTGCCGCAGGGATTCCACAAGCTGGACTTGTGACCATGGTGATTGTCCTAACATCTGTAGGACTCCCAACTGATGACATCACTCTCATTGTTGCAGTAGACTGGGCTCTGTAAGTATATAGTCCCATTGGTCATCCTTAACTGTGGTTCTAACGCATTGAATTCCTGGCTTCATCTTTGGAGGTTTCATCTTCGTCTTTGGAGAAGAAAATTAATCATGCTGCGGTAGTGGTACAGTGTGGTCTCACGTTCTGCTCTTCTGGGATTGGCCCGCAGTGATAGGGAGGTGGGCATGAGCTGACATTTGACAGCACAAGTTCCCAATGGCTAAGTGGAGGAGGAGCTGGTGGAGTTCTGCTCACCAGCCTGGGTTGTGCTGTTATCAGCGTTGATGCTAATTTACACTGACATCCAATGCCTTTGTGCTGCAGGGACAGGTTTCGCACCATGGTTAACGTCATGGGCGACGCCCTGGCCACCGGAATAATGGCACACGTGTGCAGAAAAGACTTCATCAAAGAAGAAGAAGAGGTATGCTCTTTGATATTGTTTCACCTTATGTGAGACAACATAGCGTGCCTTTCCATTAGACATAAGTGAAGGTTAGCCAGCAATTAAGTCATCATAATTATCTGCGTCTCTTAATGACAGAAAGAATTTGACAAAAACATGGGAGTCAAAAACAAAAAACTTTGAAAGACTTTTAACAGAAAACACTTTGGATAGAAAATTGCCAGCTGCCAATCCATGGCAGAGCCCAGATGAAGGCTGCTGGAGCACAGAGTGGGGAACCATATCCCAGCCCCAGAGGTGCAAGGCTGCAGTACCACACCCTGAGCTGCCATGCAAACTGAGATTTATTTCCATTGCTGGTTATGTAATTGTGCAGGACTGAAATGTGGGAAAAGTTCAAGCACCTGAGAATGATCAGTAATGAATCACAACAAAAATAAAAATATTAAATATTAAAAATATTGGGTAATTGGGTAATGTACCTTCATAATGCATTTATCATGTATTCATAGAATATTCATAAGCAGCATATAAGGATACTTTATAACCCAGCTTGATCAGTATCTTAATCAGTACTTTATAAGTATCTTGGGGTCTTGTTTACGAGTGAGGGAAGGATGGAGCAGGAGATCGACAGGCGGATTGGTGCGGCGTCAGCAGTGATGCAGGCGCTGCATCGGTCTGTCGTGGTGAAGAAGGAG
>JAABNX020000049.1:16313093-16324875 GCA_015163995.2 Mormyrus lacerda
CCATCCATCCATCCATCCATCCAGCCGCTCATCCTGATCAGATTGACAGGGGGCCTGGAGTCTTCTTGTGTTTTATTTTAATATGTTAAGATTATTACCAAGTGTATTACCAACTTCAAACTCAGACCAGTCTCTCATCCCACAACATTAATACTATCACTTATTTACCAATTGTCCACTGGTTTGTGTTATATTTTCAAATATTTTGGAATATCTGTATTATGTTGAGCAGTAAATTTGAATGAAAGCAGTTGATTCCACCAGTCAGTGCTTTTCTTGTGTTCTCATTGACATTGATTGTTTTCACATACATTACCAGTTAAAGTCTTGGATCAGTTTATTGCCACTATTAGTGTTTAAGGGCTTTTGTTTTGTACTGTAGACACAGTATACATTTTGTAAAAGTTATAGAAACTGAAAATGTATTCTATTATTGTACTCAGTCTATAAATTAAAAGTATCTTCTTTATGGAATTTTAAACATGACTATCGGTTTATTTAACTATATGTTAACTATAAGTTAATGTTATCTACATAATAGTATTTTTTATTATAATAACGATAATAATGATGATGAGAAGAAGAAGAAGAAGAGGAGCAGCCAATAAGACAAATGTGAAGTTGTGCTTGAGTGAAAGTTGCCATAGGGTCATATTTACCTGTTGCACCCAGTGGGTGTCCCTTAGAAATGAGTCCTCCGCTAGGGTTGATTACCCATTTTCCCCCATAGGTGTTGTCTCCTCGGTCTATGAGCTCACCTGCTTTACCTGGGGATACCATTGAGTCCAGTTAACAAAAATTAGCAAATAAAAATGACATTCATCACCCAACCCGGCATTTTAACTTTCAACTGCTTACAGATAACGTATTATATAGCCTGATACAGGTAAAATATTTTGTATGAGAACTGGCCTTCTCGCATACCAGCTTCACATTAGATCATGGTTTGAGTCTCAGTGACCCCATCAGTTGTTAGACTGGGTTCTCCTACAACTTGCTCTTAAGGAATTCAAACATAACGGCAACCAGAAAGAAAACTGGTGATGAGAAGCTGTTGGTGACAAAATGAAGGCAGGAGGCCTGTACTGGGAGGGCCTCACCTTCAGAGCACAGTCCCAAGGCCTCATATGTGATCAGCTCATTTGCTGAGAAGCAGTCGTGAAGTTCAATGACGTCCACGTCCACTGGCTTCAAGCCGGTCACTTCAAAGCACTTCTTGGCGGCCATCTTGGTCATGTCATAGCCAACCTGTAGGTAACAGTTAGTTGGTTTTCAGATTACCCTGACTATCAGAAATCTATCATTTTTAAAGTATGTCTACCAGCTCTACCAGTGCTTCCATAATGGAAGATCAACTGAGTTTCTAAACCACGATGGCAATGACTTTCCAGTGAAAAGGCTTCCATGGGCCAGATATCTAACTAAGCTAGTTTACCATCTTAATGCAGCTGTTTTCTTGGAAGGTGCTGGCTAGGTCTGTCACCATCTCCTGGGCCAAGATCTCGACCGCCTTGTGCTGCAGACCGTGGCGGATGATAAAATCCTCGCTGGCTAACACAGCCGCCCCTGCACCGTCTGATGTTGGGCTGTATTGGGCAGCAGAATTGTCACATTGAACACACTCACATTCTGCCACTTATGAGTCCGCAGGGATGTTTTTATAGACTCCACTAGTAGGAAATGGCTCCTTTACCAGCACTGCAGCAAGGTAAGGTATTCATAGACCTTTCTTGACTTCAGCACTTGATTCAGAGTGTATTCCTCTTGAAACTGAGAGTACCTGATGCACAAGCACAGAAGATAAATTTTGATGTTGATCTTCAGATGCTGTAGAAAGTTTGCTGAACTGCAGTTAGCATGACAACAAGAGCTGCGCAAGAGGATCTATGCAAGTGACGAAATGTGAAATATTAGCACAAATGCTGCTTACGGGTTGTTGGTGGAATGTTTGTGGTTCTTCCAGGCAATCTTGGCAAAATGCTCAGGTTTGGTACCTGCAAAAAAGAAAAAGAAAAATCCTAACGTTCGTCTGTTCGTTGACAACACCGCTGATTAAGGAAACCAGCTACAACCAGGTTAAGACTCTCATGTTCTGTTTTTAAGGTCATAATGAGTATAGGAATGACACAGGTTCACCACCAAGGCAAATTCCTTGTATGGAAATATATACGTGGATAATAAAAATTATTCTGATTCTGAATAAATAACCAAAAACATTCTCAGAAAATTACATCCACAACAGAGACAGAAAAGTGTGCTAGGAAAATGCTGTTATCGAGTGCATTCATTTCACCATATTTCTCCATGTGCTCTCTGCCTGCATTGCCAAACATCTGGGGAGCAGCTGGAGCTGGTGCCATCCCATAACGGTTCAGCATCACTTCCATGTGCTTGTCCATGGGATTAGTTCTGTCCATGTACTGCAAGAGACAGCCGAAGAAACACCATGCAAAGGTATCCCGTTATGCACAACAATGCCCAGACCCTACAAGGGAGGCCTTAATACCTTTGAAGACAGGGAGCCCCTCTCCATCTTCTCAAACCCCAGGGCAAGCACACAGTTGGCCAGACCTAGGCAAATGGGAAACAGGTGGATTAACGCAAGCAGGAATTTTGCTTTGTCATCTAACAGAAAGGAGAATGTGGGAAGTAAACCTGTGCTCGCGCCTCCATACCTCCCTGCACCAGCTGGCGAGCCATAAAGAGGGCAGTGGAGCCCGTGGAGCAGTTGTTGTTGACATTGATGATGGGGATGCCTGACAGGCCCAGACTGTGGTAGATGGCCCTCTGGCCACAGGTCGAATCACCTGGGAAAAGTAAGGTGAGATTAGGCCTCAAAAACCCAACTCCTGTTAATTGCCATAGAAAGGTGCGGACCCAGCAAGACTGCTAAATCTTTCATGGCATGAGGAAGTGATCAACCCAAAAAGCACACAGAATGAATCCTGCAGCTTACAGAAAGAACAGGTCAGTCCAGTCAATCTTCAATAAGCCCACTTTAAAATCACGAAAAACCAGCCAAGAAATTGTGTTTTCTCTCCATGACTGGGAGTGATTTTCAACCAGTTGGCCCCCAGCCAATTCTGAGGAAGGATAATACACAAAAACATTATTGAGAATTGATTTATGAAACCCCCAGCTAAACTGACCCAAGTCATTTTCCATAGTTTACTCTACCTTCTAAAAACAAATTCCTACACATAAAACAACCATATGCTAACAAATTATGTGATAGGTGACTGAATTATGGGGGTTAGGGTGAACAAGGAAGTCTTGATCTATTGAATTAACTCATGATACAGTAGAAAGAAGTGTAGTTCCCTCATTGGACATAGACATAATGCTCTATGAAGTCACTGGGATGATGTCATGTAGGTTAACCATGGGCTTCACTTTGCTACAGACAACCATAACTTTCATTTAAAACACAGACAAAGGGGACATATTAGCAGTTAGCAGTCTGTGAACAGATTGGCTTGTTAGCTTAGCAAGTAGCTAAGCAGACAGCCTGTTGGCATATTTTGCTGTGTTTTAGTCAATTCTGATGCATCAGGTATAGATGACAGTGCTGCACTGTCACCTGTAGCATCATCAATAACAGTGACGGTCTGAGAGACATGTACTGGAAGCTCACCATACACATAGCCAACACAGGCCTGCTCTATCGCAGAGTACGGGATACCAGCATCTGCCAAAGCCTTCTGGCCTGAAAAAAAGAAGAAAAAGGACACAGTGAGTAGATTAACTTTAGCTGTTTATTTAATATCTATATTTAATATAGAGAAGGTTGGGCTATATGGCAAAATATTTTATCATGTTAATTTGTTTCATGGCAAATGATACTTATCACAAAATAATTCGAGTCATTACATCCTTACTTTGATGCTCATTTTTTTAATAAACAATCCCTTTTGAATTGCAGTTAAATAGATTTAGTAGATGAAAAAGAAATTGAATGAACTGTAATCTAAATTTTAATCTGAATAAATAAATCATACAAAAGTAAACTTTTCGGTTGTTAGCCTAACGGTAACAGCCTAAAAAAAGCTGACAGTACATTTTGTTGCTGGTTATTTGCTCTGATGGCCTCGCCGCTCGTACCAGGGCACAGATTTGACTATGGCTGGGCAACTTTCCCTAAACATGATATTTCAACAAAATTGTAACAATATTGATATTTTTCACAATATTTGAAAATTCATATGTAGAAAACAGTAAAATATTTTTCTGATTATGATCAAATTGTTTGACTAATAGTTATGGAGTATGTGACATATATACTGATAAGATACAGGAACAACAGACTCCTACCTTGTCTCCTAACTGTGAATTATGCAAAGAAAACAAGTGTTTTGGCTATATCACGCAAATATATACTCAAACTGATGATAATATGAATGTTCTTAATCACAGTATGACGTTTTATTGATATTTTGCGCAGCCCAAAATTTATACTGGAAAAGCTGGAATATCTATTGGTGTGTCTCCCATAATGGCAGTGACCCTAGGGTCTGTCCCAGGAAGCACAGGGACTGAAGCAGGGGACTCCCTAGATGAGGGGCCCATCCATCTCAGGGTCTCGCTCACACAGAATCATGCACCAGGCAATTCAGAAACATCAGTCCGGCTAGATGCTTTCTGTTTTCCTCCTACGAACAAAGGCGGAAATACGTGCAAACTCCACACATTCGGAGTCAAACTCACAACCCCAGTAGTGTGCGAGCACTGTGATACCTGCTGAACCACCACACCGCCCTAAACGTCACAAAATAACTATGGCATTATTACACACTTTTTACGTTTTATAAATGTTTTGTGACACGCTAACTGAAATGCGCTGATGGATGTTGGATTGCATTAATCATCAGCTACTAAGTACACATAATTGAATCTGGGTGGTTTGCTGGTTAATGTTTACCTGCTTCTTTGGCCATGTCTGGGTAGTCAAACTCATCTCTTACTCCTGGCTTTTCAAACTGAGAAGGCAAACAACACAAACTTTTTCTAAAGATGGGTAGTGGTTAATTGTTTACACTGTCACAACAATAAATTTAAAAGACCCCCCAATCAACAAATTACTAGCAATGTTGACCCATATTAATGTAAATGAATTAATTAATTTACTTAAGAATTACATCAGAATTCAACACGGTATTACATAATATTGCAATGACCCTGAAACCTTGAACTTTGTGTTATGATAATGAACTTCAAACAGAACAAGTTTACGGTAATGGGCCCAATTAATGTGTCCAGATGAGTCTCAAATTAAGGACCATTAACCAGCATTGCAGAAAATCTACGATGAGCAAATATGACTGTTCTCAAATAAAATATAAAAAGGTGCATAGCTTTCACCAGTCATGATTGCGTAAACTAGAAAATTTTACTCCTGATTTCTGTAAACTACATTGAAACAGATTAATTTCACCAGGTGAAAATAACTGATATTTGAGTGATGTTTCAAAAGCGTTCATATCTCCTTTGGCAATCAGTATCAGATCGATTAAATCCCGAAATACTGTAGCATCGATGTAACATTAATGCAAATATACAGACCTGAGAATAAATGTTTATTCACTGTGCAATATTTTATTTCGATCACACTTCCACGGCAAATATACAATGAGTGACAGTACAGGATTTTATAGAAAAACAATGTGTTGCCACACAGGCAAATTAACTTTTGTGAGATACGCTGGTAATGTTACCAGCTGATCCTCTGATCTATCCAGCTAGTTAACTAGTTAGACTTCTGTTAGTTAAATGTGTCGACTAGAGGTGTCGGATGTACCTTCGTCATCCCTACGCCGATCACAAACACCCTGTTATTTGCGGGAGCCATGGCTGCGTGTTGCGGGACCGCGAAACACCTTTGACCGAAGGTTCAGTGACAGCGGAACCGGTCCTAGACTCCCCGAGTGACACGTGATATCCCATAATGCACTGCGCGCCTTAAGAATTCCCGTTTATAACACTGCCACATACGTAAATGACAAAGAGCTATCCAGTCGGCTCCGTTTAGCAGTAAGGGAAATATCTCTTCGGTAACAAACACGCGATTTTAATAATAATTTTAAAAAAAAAAAACGTACAATTTTGGTTTTATGCTTTGAAATTAGGTTTCTCTGGTTCCCGTCCCTGGCACAGGTCGGTCATAGAATGACTCTGATTGGTCACAAAGTCACATGGGACAAATATAGCCCAATAAGACAGAAGCGCGAATATAACCAGAGATGAAAAAGTATACCTGACATTTAAAATAGTATTAGTGTTTATTATCGAATTAGCCCCAAGACGCGTCGTCATGGTGTTTTTAATAGTTAGTTGTTTTGAGATAAATATAGATTGCTGTTCTCAACAAAATAAAGCCATGACCTTATATTTTACTGCACTGACCATATAAAGAGAGGGCAGGAGAGATTGGATTATGTTATATTAGTTCGACCCCCCCGGTCCGCTGGTACGTAATGCGCATGCTCTTGGCAGCCCAAAGTGACCCAGTACTGCTGTCTGGCCGAGGGGATATGGAAAGGTCCCCCAGTAACCTGCCTCAGGCTGGCACACTAACACTTACAGCGTAGCCGGGGGGGGAATGCTACTTGGGTTTTCGTGATTTATTTTTCGGAAGTGTTCTTTCACAATGGCATATTTATATTCTGGGCACCTGAGTTGCACTTTTAGAAAAGGTCCCAGTTTCTTCCACCAAGTTGCCACTCTGCTGCCGAAGGGGAGGGCTTACAGTAAGGATGTCGACTTATCTGAGTACCTGCACAAAAGCATCGTGCCTACCATGCATTATCAGAAGAGTTTACCCAGGTGAGTGCAAGACATTCAAAACAGAATGAAGATGGGGGAAAAAACCTTCCACAGCGTTAACGTATTGCCTATATTTAAAGCCTTTGTTGTTAAATGTCAGCAGGAGCAGCTGGTCAATAGAGGGCGATAGTTCGCCGCCCTCTCTGGCTTAGAGGGATTTTAGACTTTTCGTTGTAAAATATACATTTTTTAAATAAACAAGACTTATTTTAAGTGTGTATGTGTTTGTATAATAATGCATAATAGCGAGTAATCGTATTGTTTGGGGTAAAATCAGCTTCATATAATTAGTCCTCCTCATTCAAAAATCTCATCTTTGGCGCTAGACAAATTCCGTCCAGCAGCGTAGTCAATTGCTGATACAAGAAATGCACATGCCAAGATAAAATTAACCAATTGACGCCCCCAAACCTGATGTCTAAACGGCGTTTCATTTACAGCCCCAAGCAGCGTCGTTAGTGGTGGAGTACAAACATCAAACATTTATGATGATGAACCTTGTATTTCAGCTGCCCGCAAATTCAACAAGATCTCCTATTCAAAATACTTTTGAGAGAACAACCATGGTGGATAAGCTACATATTAAAGAGCTTGGCCCAGACCAGCCTGACATCAAAATTACACAATTTTTGATGCTGTCGTAAATGCCTTTTTTTTTTGCTGTTGCATACTTTTTAAAACAGCGGGGACAGATAAAACATAGACGGGTAAATCCTAATACCTTGTCTTAATCGGATGCGTCCTAATATTTTAAATTCATGAACCAGACTTTTTTATTCTTGTTCCATACTGTAAATTATGTATGAGCACATTCGGACTGTAACAAATGACACATCTCATTTTCTATTAATCCACTGTGCCAGTTAAATCTCTTTTACACTGTACTGGTATCCCACAGTTTTGTTAAACTGTATTGGGCTGGATAGTGTCATGGTTGCCACAGCACAGACAGCCCCACCTAGAATATTTCTCACCAGCCGTCACTGAATGTCAGTACTATTAGTGGTACATACTGTACTGTACAAAAGGTACATCAAAGAGTAAATAAACATGAGGGGAAAACCTCTGGATTTTCATCATTCTGGTCCTGATTGAAGATGCAGCATAGATATATTATGACTCATCCTATATATTTTGTCTCTGTTACACAGATTGCCTATTCCTAAACTGGAAGACACAATAAGAAGATATTTAGCTGCTCAGAAGCCTCTCTTAAATGATGAACAGTACAGGTAAACAATGCTGTTAGGACAATGCACAGCGGAGGTGACTCATCTGTGAGATGTAGCTGATCATTGTGTCACTGCAGTAAAACAGAGAAGCTGGCTCGTGACTTCCAGAGTGGTGTGGGGAAGGAGCTGCACGAGGAGCTGCTGGATCAGGATAAGAGGAACAGGCACACCAGCTATATCTCAGGTGGGTCTCCTGCAGCTGCGCAGTTTTACCTCATTTGCCTCAACAGCTGTCGACTCTGAGAATCTCCTGCTTTACAGGGCCGTGGTTTGACATGTACCTCTCTGCAAGGGAGCCCGTCGTGCTCAACTTCAACCCATTCATCTCCTTCAACCCCGACCCCAAGCCAGAACAGAATGAACAGCTTCTGCGCGCCTCCAACTTGGTGTGCTCGGCCATTCGCTTTATGAAGACCTTGAGGGCTGGCTACCTAGAACCGGAGGTTTTCCACCTCAATCCTGCCAAGAGTGACACCGAGGGCTTCAAGAAGCTCATCCGCTGGCTGCCCCCGTTTCTGTCCTGGTACGGTGCGTATGCAGTCAATGCCTACCCCCTCGACATGTCTCAGTACTTCCGGCTCTTCAATTCCACTCGCATTCCACGGCGTGGCCGCGATGAGCTCTTCACCGATGACAACGGCCACCACCTGCTGGTGATGAGGAAGGGCAACATGTATGTTTTCGACGTGCTGGACCGTAACGGTAACATGGTGAAGCCAGCAGAAGTGCAGGCGCACCTACGGCATATCCTGTCCGACGGCACGCCGGCTTCGGCCTTCCCGCTGGGCTTCCTGACCAGTGAGAACCGTGATGTCTGGGCAGGCCTGAGGGAGAGGCTGCTGGAGGCCGGTAATGGGGAGGTCCTCCACCTGGTGGACAGTGCCCTCTTCTGCCTATGCCTGGATGACGAGGCCATGAGGGACCACGTGCACACGTCCCACAACATGCTGCATGGTGACGGCTGCAACCGCTGGTTTGACAAGTCATTCAGTATCATTGTGGCAAAGCACGGCCTGGCCGGCATCAACTTCGAGCACTCTTGGGGAGATGGTGTGGCCGTGCTCCGTTTCTTCAATGAGGTTTTCAAAGACACCACTCAGAGTCCCCTGCTGTTGCCCAGTGATGCCCCCGCCCCCATGGACTCGGTCTCCGCCGTGCGTCGGATTGAGTTCAAACTGGATGGGCCACTCCAGAACGCCATCCAGGAAGCCAGGGAGAAATTTGAAGCCACCATTTCGCAGCTGACCATCGGCGCAATGGAGTTCAGAGGGGGCGGCAAGGAGGCACTGAAGAGAAGCAAGCTGAGCCCCGACGCAGTGGCCCAGCTTGCCTTCCAGATGGCCTTCCTGCGGCAGTACGGGCAGATAGTGGCCACCTATGAGTCGTGTAGCACCGCGGCGTTCCGGCACGGCCGCACCGAAACAGTGCGGCCTGCCAGCATGTACACCCAGAAGTGTGCTCGTGCCTTCGTGCAAGAGCCGGGCCGGCATTCAGCTGAGGCACTCCGGGCCATGCTCAGCGAATGCTCGCGGTACCACGGTCAGCTGACCCGGGAGGCAGCCATGGGTGCGTAGGTAATCTCGAAACAATAACGGGCACCATCCGAGAGCGTGAGATTAAATGTTAATTTGTATTCAGTAGTCATTAATTTTTAGGAGAGAAGGTGAGGTGGAGGTGATGCCTAGACAGGGGAGGAGCTACGTGGTGGCCTGGGGGGGGGGGGGGCAGTGTTGAAGCTTGGCTCCCCACTGTTGCCCCCCCTTGGATTGCACATTACTGCAGACAATTGAGAAAAAATAAACACACTGAGGGTTTTGCCACACGGTGATTGCATGGCTCTGATAGGCTACTGTTCCGATGCGGATGGAACACACACGGCAGTGGCACTCAGAAGTCACTGCACAACTTGCTAGCCAATGGTAAAATTGGGTTAGTTGATGATAATTTAACCATTAATGCTGTTTAAAGTGATTTGCAAATGTACTTTAAGGTAGAATTTGTTATGGCAAGTGAACTCTTTTAGCTAACAGCATAAAGCAACACTAACTAGCATAAAGGTTAACATATTTAGATAACAATCCAAGCTTACATTTACATTTATGGTGTTTACTAAATGTTCATATGTTTGTACACACTTCCTCTCCAATCTGATTGGTTACCTCCCTAATCATTTTTCCTTCTGCCCTCAGAACTTTTTTGTGTAAGTAAAACTCCCATGAGCTTATTAATTTGGCTACCATAAAATTTGAAAGACTATAAGCAGTGCTCCCCCCAGTAAAATGACTGGACTTAGATGGGCCCCCCAGTGCTGGCTACCCCCCATGCCTAGGCATCCAGTTTATTATCCGTCCATCCGGGGGAATGCCAGTCAGTTAAAGACATAAACTCACTTAGCAACACACACAATGGATAGTGTATCAACAGAAGTTTACCAAACAATGCTTCATATGCAAACATACTGGCCACCTGTGCTCCCACAACAACATTGTGACACCCTGTTAATAATAATAATAATAATCACGATGATGATTATCATCATGAAGAAGAATTTTCCCCTGGGAGCAATGAAGTATATCATTATCTCACCTTACTTTTAAAAACCCACAAGGAATAAACAGCATATAGGCCACTATAAAAAAATAATCTAATAATAATATCATTATAATCATCTTAACAGTATTGATTTATGAGTATTGCTGGTGATGTTAGTATACTGTATGACCATATAGTTACTACAGACAACAGTACAGATGCTGAGCTGCTGGATGTGTGTTCTCTTGTTGCCAGGTCAGGGCTTTGACCGGCATCTCTTTGCACTGCGGTACCTGGCCAGCACTAAAGGGCTGCCCCTGCCCACCCTGTACCTGGACCCAGCCTATGCCGCCATCAACCACAACATCCTGTCCACCAGCACCCTCACCAGTCCCGCCGTGAGCCTGGGGGGCTTCGCCCCTGTAGTGCCGGATGGGTTCGGTGTCGGCTATGGAGTCCATGATGAGTGGATTGGTTGCAATGTCTCCAGCTACCCGGCGCGTGATGTGCACGAGTTTCTGCAGTGTATCCACATGTCCCTGGAGGACATCTTCAGCACCCTGAAGGGCAGACTTATCAGTTAGGGCTCTTCATGGGCTGATGCCATTACAGCGAGGGGAAGCAGGGGCCTGAATGAAGATCTAGGCCTTCTTTTTGAAAGTTCCAGAAATCCCTCTCCAGTGCATGATCAATCTTGTTGATCAACCCTGAGTGAATTTTTGGTCTCTCAAAAGTTCAGCCTCTGAGGTTCTGGTAGATGGTGATCTTTCAGCTGTTTTCAAAGGATCAAAAGGTTCATCACACTCTTATCTATCACAGGTGATTTATCTACAGTTTTTGTGTGCAAAGATCGCAACACTCATTTCTGTCATTTTGCTATGATTATAACATTACAATTATTATTTGTGTGCCTGCACAAACAGAAATGAGGCCATTGTGTCTGAAGAAAAGTGCCTTTTATTAAAGATCACAATGAATAGATTATTTACATATTGAGAATCTATGTCAATGAGCAAAAGTCACTTTTGCAGAATGAAATAAGTTCTGTTATATAAACTCTAATATGAAGACAAATTGCTGCTGTCCAAAGTAACCTATACGTTGCGATATCTTGGGACAAGACAGCAGGGTTGAATGCAATTTTTTTCCCAATACAAGTACTTTTAAAGTAAATTTTACTTATGTAATTTAAAGTTTAA
>JAABNX020000049.1:16324939-16353546 GCA_015163995.2 Mormyrus lacerda
AAGTAAAATTTGTTTACCACTAGACTTTTAACATTTGTGTAAATATTAAGTAAATGTTAATTATATTTAAATCTAAGTTAAATTTAAACTAATCAAGGAAAGTCAATTTAATTTTTTTCATGAACAGGAACATTGCCATCATCAAAATCTTAAGTTAATTTTACTATTATGTTTTTTTTCCCAAAAATTTCAAATTACTTTGATTACTTTGGTTATATGAAGTTAAATTACTCCCTTTAATTGTATAAATGTTAATTTACTTTTGATAAATGTTACCAAATAAATAATATAATTTTCTCTATGCATTTAATAGACATTTAGCATAAATCACACAACTAAAATACATTTAAACAATTAATTTTTATATTCATATTCTTAAACACCAAAGAATGTTCACATGAACAATTGAAATGTCAGGAGCCATAAATGTAGCTGGTGTGACTGAAATTCATAAAAACATGCCTCTACCGTTCTAGAATGGTATGTTTTGCTCAATATTAAATAAAGTATTACTGAATGCTCATTGAAGCGTCTGTTGTCCTGTAAAATAATTCAATCTCTATTAACCATAATAATAATATCCATCCATCTATCCATTATCTTCTGCCTATCTGAGGTCGGGTCGCGGGGGCAGCAGTCTCAGCAGGGAAACGCAGATTTCCCTCTCCCCGGCCACTTTATCCAGCTCCTCCGGGGGAATCCAGAGGCGTTCCCAGGCCAGCCAAGAGACATAGTCCCTCCAGCGTGTCCTGGGTCTTCCCCGGGGCTTCCTCCCCATGGGACATGCCCGGGACACCTCACCAGGGAGGCGTCCAGGAGGCATCCTAAGCAGATGCCCAAGCCACCTCATCTGGCTTTTCTCAATGCAGAGGAGCAGCGGCTCTATTCTGAGTCTCTCTCAAATGATCAAGCTTCTCACCCTATCTCTAAGGGAGAGCCCAGCCACCCTGCGGAAGAAACTCATTTCGGCTGCTTGTACTCACAATCTCGTTCTTCCGGTCACTACCCATAGCTCATGACCATAGGTGAGGGTGGGAACGTAGATCGACTGGTAAATCGAGAGCTTTGCCTTTTGGCTCAGCTCTTTCTTCACCATGACAGACCGATGCCGCACCAATCCGCCTGTCAATCTTCCGTTTCATCCTTCCCTCACTCGTGATCAAGAGCGCGAGATACTTAAACTCCTCCACTTGGGGAAGGACCCCCTCCCCGACCCGGAGAGAGCATTCCACCCTTTTCCGGCTGAGGTCCATGGTCTCGGATTTGGAGATGCTGATTCTCATCCCAGCTGCTTCACACTCGGCTGTGAACTGGTCCAGTGAGAGCCGAAGGTCACGGTCTGATGAAGCCAACAGAACTACATCATCTGCAAAAAGCAGAGACCTAATCCTGAGGTCCCCAAACCGGACACCCTCAATGCCCTGGCTGCACCTAGAAATTCTGTCCATAAAAGCTATGAACAGAATCAGTGACAAAGGGCAGCCCTGATTGAGTCCAACCCTCACCGGAAATGAGTCTGACTCATTGCCGCCCATGCAGACCAAGTTCTGACACTGGTTATACAGGGACCGAACAGCCCTTATAACGAAGCCCGGCACCCCATACTCCTGGAGCACTCCCCACAGGACTCTCCAAGGAACACGGTTGAATGCCTTCTCCAAGTCCACAAAACACGTAAACTGGTTAGGCAATCTCCCATGAACCCTTGAAGACCTTTGCTGAGAGTATAGAGCTGGTCCACTGTTCCACGGCCAGGGCAAAAACCACACTGCTCCTCCTGAATCCGATGTTTGACAATCCAACGGACCCTCATCTCCAGAACCCCCGAATAGACCTTACCAGGGAGGTTGAGGAGTGTGATCCCCCTATAGTTGGAGCACACCCTCCGGTCCCCCTTCTTAAAGAGGGGGACCCCCACCATAATCTGCCAGTCTAGAGGCACTGCCTCCGATGTCCACGTGATGCTGCAGATGCGTGTCAACCAGGACAGCCCCTTAAGGAACTCCGGGCGGTTCTCATCCACCCAGGGGCCCGCCCACTGAGGAACTTTTTTTTTTCCATCCCAGAGATAGGGGAGTCCACCCCCAAGTCCCCAGACTTTGCTTCCTTATTGGAAGGCATGTCAGTTGGATTGAGGAGGTCTTTGAAGTATTCCCTCCACTGACCCAAAATGTCCCGATTCGAGGTCAGCAGCACCCCATCCCCACCATAAACAGTGTTGATGCTGCATCGCTTTCCCGCCCTGAGCAGCTGCATGGTGGAGCAGAATCTCCTCGAAGCCATCCGGAAGTCATTTTTCATAGCCTTGCCAAACTCCTCCCACACCAGAGTTTTTGCCTCGACAACCGCCAAAGCCACATTCCGCTTGGCCCGCCGGTACTTGCCAGGCCTGGCCGGCTTCCTCCCCCACCAGTGGAGCCAACTCACCACCAGGTAATAATCAGTTGACTTCTCCGCCCCTCTCTTCACCCGAGTGTCCAAGACATGTGACCACAAGTCCGATGACATAACTACAAAGTCGATCAAACTGCGGCTTAGGGTGTCTAGGTGCTAAGTGCATATGGACATCCTTGTCCTTGAACATGGTGTTCATTATGGACAATCTGTGACGAGCACAGAAGTCCAATAACAAAACACTGCTCAGATTCAGATCGGGGGGGCTGTTCCAACCCAATCACGCCACTCCAGGTCTCACTGTAATGGCCCATGTGAGCATTGAAGTCCCCCAGCAGAACTAGTGAATCCCCAGGAGGAGTGCTCTCCAACACTCCTACCAAGGACTCCAAAAAGGGTGGGTATTCTGAACTGCCGCTTGGCGCATAAGCACAAACAAGAGTCAGGATCTGTCCCCCCACGCGAAGGTGAAGGGAGGCTACCCTCTTGTCCACTGTGGTAATCCCCAATGTACAGGCACCCAGCCAGGGGCAATAAGTATGCCCACCCCTGCTCGACGCCTCTCCCCGCGAGCAACTCCAGAGTGGAAGAGGGTCCAACCCCCCTCAAGGAGACTGGTTCCAGAGCCCAAGCCATGCGTCGAGATGAGCCCAACTATATCTAGTCGGAACTTAACCTCATGCACCAGCTCAGGCTCCTTCCCCATCAGAGAGGTGACATTCCATGTCCCTATAGCTAGCTTCTGCAGCCGAGGATCGGACCGCCAAGATCCCCACTTTTGACCACTGCCCAACTCGCACTGCACCCAACCCCTATGGCCCCTGCTGTAGGTGGTGAGCCTATTGGAGGGGGGACCCACATGCAGTACCTAACCATGGCCCAATGTGTGCAAGCCTCGCCATCAAGCCCCACCACCAGGCCTGGCTCCGGGTGGGGGGGGTCCTGGTGACCCATGTCCAGGCAAGAGAAATCGTGGATCCATTGTTTTTCTTATCATAAAGGGTCTTGTGAGCCGCACTTCGTCTGGTTCCTCACCCAGGACCTATTTACCTTGGGTGACCCTACCAGGGGCATAAAGCTCTAGGCAACTTAACTCTTGGGATCATTGAAACACGCAAACCCCTCCACCACGATAAGGTGTCGACTCCACGAAAGGAATAATATACACTGCATTTCAAATGTTCTTTTTGACCCTAGGAGGAATAAAATATAGAAAGGTATAACACATTACAAAAAAAACAGGAGATGAGGTTTACAGAGCTAAGTAGTATTGTAATAACAAAATTCTCAATAGTAATATTTTTACAATTAGCAACATTAACAACCAATGCCTTTTAACTGCTTGCTCAAATCCATATCAGTACTTCACATACCCACTCTTGTCACCAAGTTTTATACTGTATCAAAGTAAAAACTCATTGATTTGCCAGTAAATATTGCAATGATTTCTTTGTGTCAATATCACCTTGCTCTTAAACAATGATCTACTGCATCCAAAATGGATTTGTAATGGTGCTTTTCAAATATTCAATCAAAAACTTACAACCATAAGCCAACTTACAAAGAGCAAAATAGTTTTCAAAGTCAAGAAGTCCTGGCCATATTTGACCACATGCAACACAGTCAAAACTGAAGAAGGCCACTGCCAATCTGTGTGTCTGGACCGTGGAAGGTCCATAAAAAGACAAGCTGTTGTATATGAGTGGAGGGTTCAGTGTAGCAGACAGTATCTTTGCATGTTGTTGATACAGTCATACGCAAGTGGGAAAAGTGAGCTGGGATGTATCAGCAGCCTGAATTGAACATACTTGCCTTAGCGGTAGCATTTAAGATAGCAACTTCAATTTTAAAGGGGCAGCTCACCCCATTTTACCAATAGTTATACTAGGTTTATTTATATTTATACCATGTCTACAAGACTGTATTTTATATTAATGTGGTACATTAATGTATCCTTATTTTCTGCTGAGCCATGAGCTACCAAACAAATTTCGTTGTATTTTTGATACAACGACAATAAAGTCTCTTATCTCTTATCTTGGAGCCACATGCCTACCCATCTAATTTGTTCCCCTGAGAGTTGCGGAGATATCAGCCATAGTGTCAAGCTTCTCATGAATATAATGGAAGTGAATGACATTCTTTCAGTAGTGATTAAAGCGCCAAAAAAATACATTTGAAAAATTCAACAGCAATGTCTCTTACCAGCAGATTTGACCCAGTTATTGAAGATAATCCTCAGACTTTGTAGTGAGCAGATTAATATACAAACTATTTTGTTCTACCGAACTCTACACACCAGTCATATCATGGTGGATAAGATTCAAGCATGAGTATCCCGGTGAAATCTTCTGCACACTATGATCTTTTAGATGGGGCTGGAAGAGCAGTCTCTGCTGAGCTTTTTCTGTGATGGAAGTAACATGCTTATGCCACTTCAGTGTTTTTGAGATTGTAGATCCTAGAAATTGAAATGACCCAACCAGTGATATGGGGCTGGCCTTAATCTCCAGGGGAGTGAGTGTGTGGGGTTGACAGTGGAAGTTGATCATCTCCACAGTCACGGCGGCATTGAGCTCTAACACTAACATTGAATGTGATTTAGGTGTAGAACACAAGCTTACTGTTCTGACTGGAAGATTGCAATCAGATGCTAGTATCTTTACATATAATATAATACCCCCCTTTAAAAACGAACTCCAAAGCATTTTTACCCTTTGATTTTATTGAGGGATTTAAACAGTGATACTCCAGCCACAAGGTGGCGCCATCCCCTTCAGATAGTGTCTGCTTACTCTGTCACCCACAAGTTTAGTTAAAGATGGACTGAAGCTGGGGAGGATCACCCTGCATTGAACCAAATCACATAGGTCTGGTGGCTCATCCTGTCACCAAAGGACAAATGGGGGGGAGGGGGTCAGTTGCAGACAGCTGGGTGTTTAACTATCCAGCTGCAAATACAGAAATCAGCATTTGACAAACTTATGGGTGACTTCATAGATGCCCACAGACTCGCTGATCTTCTCATCGTAATCATTCCAGTCCTGAAACGTAAGAGGAAAGAAGTATGAATATTTCTGTAACACCCATCCATCCTAGCTGATGGCTTATCACAGAGTCACAGTGACCCTACAGCCATTCCCAGGAAGCACCAGGCAGGGGGACTCCCTGGATGTGGTTGCCAGCCCATCGCAGGGCACACATAAGCAAAGCCACATAAGCCCATGGAGAACATGCAAACTTCCACAACAAGGCGTGTCTGGGATTTAGACCCCCGACTGGAAGTGTGGCATGACACTGGACTGCCCTACTTATATAACACAGACAAACAGTGGGTCTGCAGTAAAGATGATGACGTTTCCACGACCTTCCTGGGACCAAGTGAAATCCAACCATGTTCGTACGACAGTCAGTAATTAATTAGAAATGTAAACCATGGAAAGGGGCGGATGTGAAGACTCACTCGTTCCAGCAGGTTGATTTCAGGGAACGGTGTCCCAGACTCTGCACCTTGGGCACTAAACCCAGCCTGCAATGGAAAGTCAGGGCAAACAGACACTGAATGACCGAGGTAAAATGGTTTATAAAGACAGAGATAAAGATACAGCGGCACAGCACCTACAGTTTGTTCTGTTAAGTGCACTGACAGCGATTGGGCTCTCAGGCATTCCACATCCTACTGCCAATCCGGGAACAACGGAAGGAAAGGACATGCTGTCACCTGAGGCTGAAAATCGACCGGTTCCAGACCTCGACATTCAAACTGCACCATGGTCTTAAACCTGTCACTGTCTTCTGCCTTTGGGACCAAGAGAACGAAAATACTGCAATACATATCACTGTAGGGCTTTGTCAAAACCATGTCAGTATCTCATAAAAGCTTGAAAACTATCATTGTTGAAAATCCTGTTTAAAATGTCACTAATTACTAAGAAAAAAATCTACTTTTTAAACAGGTCTTCACTCACATTATATGAAGTGATGGTATCTTTCAGGATATCTGTTGGAAAATCAGATCGAGATTTGTAATATTTCCGGTGGACAAGCTCAACCAGTTGTTTCCAATGCATGTCTCAATCATCATTAATGATCCTGAATATAGAGTAGCATATCTCTTCCAGAACTAGAGTTACCATGAGCCTGGGTATTTTTAATCACAGCAGAGGTGGTTTGACACAGCAGAGGGCATTGTCCCATACCAATGGAGTTCTCCCGGGAACACAGCTTACACTTCTGTACCATACTGGCACTCCCTCTTCCTCCCTTCAGCGGCATGCTGTCCTGGACAACAACAAAAATGGATAAAACCATTATGTTTATGAATTTTTTGTTTCTTACAAAAAATAAATGAGGTACTAGCTAATGTAGCCTTGCAAAAAAATACAACCTTGATCTTACCATTAATGTGATGTACTGCCATTTGTCTGAAATTTCTCCGCAATTTCCACATTTAAGCTGCATGAAAAAGAATTTGTGAAAATAAATGGCTTGATACAAACAACACAAAAAAGATTTAAATGCTTAAAATGACTTCAGCCACTTGGGAGAGGGCTGTACAAATGTAAAACGGCAAACTATTTACGTTGTCGCTGAAACAAATGCCTCTGTATCGCTTTGTAAATAAGATACATATAATTTGTATTATAATCATTCAGCTACAAACAAGAAGTTATAATCGAAAATATTGACCACTTTAACCTCATGCACCTCATTTTGGCTGTTTGCACCCACTCACTTGCTCTTTAAGGTACACAAAGTTAGGGACAGTGATATATCAGTAAACCACCAGCGTCTTCCCTATAGCTAAATACTATACTATACTTCCTAAAATGCAACAAATATACACCAGTTACAACGACGAAACAGAGCCATTTTATTGTCATGACAACGTGTACGAATATTCTCAACATGCCATTTACAGTTTAAGTTGCCACTTTAAACTGTTTTAATCTATTTTTCATTAAATAAAAGCATCAAGGCGGGTGCCAAATAGCAATCATATTATTTGAGTTAGTTAATATTAGTTATGCAGTTTACCTTTAAATACCAGCGGAAGTCCTCCCCTTCTGGTCGGACATTGCTGATGTTTTCCAGCGTCGCCTTAAACTGAAGTCCAAATTTCTAAGGACGGAGAAATGAAATGGAGTTAGCGGCCGCTTGCATTGCTGCGGTGGGCCTGGTGACCCGGTGCACGCATTTATGGCGTGGAGCAGCTTACCACCATCTTTCTCCGAGCCCTGCGAGATCCGTCAAAGGCGCGGATCGGCGTGCGGCTGAACAGCGCCCTCTGTCGGGGTGCGATCGTACTACAGACCCCCTTTTACAAACTTTTACCCGGGGCATTTATCCAGTCCGGGGTTGCATTGAGCCTGGAACCCACGTTTTTCAAAAGCTGCAAATTCAACCCTCGTTGATGCTATGAGTATGAAATGTTTGCAAAAACGTATACAGTATAGCAATATGAATGCAGAAATAGCTCGTGTTAATTTAAACCATCCCCCTGCAGGTTGCGGTTTGAAACAGTAGCATGGAAAATCTATGATTAACAGTTATACATTTATATATCTTTGAGGGGCCGCTTACCTATTCTATGTTGATTTTCTTCAGATAGCTGAATAATTTGAAACATACCATTTGCAATTTTAAGTAGAAATAAAATTTAAACCAGATTTGATTTGGGATAGCCTGCTTTTATAGATTTTAAGCAGAAAAAAGCCCCAAACACTGATATACATATAATTTCACTTACAGCCAAATGTGTCATAAATTGAGGGGGGTCCAAATATCAGCAGACCCCCCCCCCTTGTGAAACTGCACCAAAAACATTTTTTTTAATTATGAGATTTTAATTAAAACCCTTCTGACAATCCCTCCTTTCATGCTGTGACTATTGTGTAGGCCTAACTCAATGTCACAATACACATCCCCTCCAAGCACTGACAGGGCAAATTCATGCCCCCTCTCCCCAGTGTCACTCCTTGTAACACCACTGCTCAGAGTAGCAGATCAGAATTGACAAGCAATTGCATATAAAGACCAATGGAGGCAGAAGGGTGCTTTCCATACTATAATTGTGTATAAATGTACAATTGTCTAAGTTTTCTGATTCTGTCCTATTTTCCCCATTCCTTCTATTCCTTTATGTTCTACGGCATACATTCAGTCACAATAAAAGTGACAAAGGTTTCATTTCAGTATTTTATTTAAAACCAAAAAAAATATACAAATGTTGAAAAGTGATCAAATAAAAAATTAAACTTGCACCTTATAACAATATTTCAACTTAAATGGGCTTGATCTTGAAGTGTAAACCGATGAGACTGAACACCAGGCATTTCAGGTCTTGAACCAGGTAGTAAAAAACACGGAGGCCTTCAGGATCTCTAAAAATAAAACAGGACAGTTAACAGGTTAGCAAACCAGTGTGGTAACAGCACAAGGTGAATTCTCATCCACCTCTAAATGTATTTAATATAGGAGCATGTTTCTGCTACACTCATGGCAAAGTGGAATTTTCAGATTGGAATATTCCAGCCAATAAATCATCACCCTAATAGAATGAGCTCACCCCCAGTAGCTGCAACAGATAAAAGCAGATCAAGACTGCAGCCATTCTGAACTGTATCCAAACATTACAACATTGTTCTCTCTTCCCTGTTCACAGCAGAAGAGCATAGTCATACTTACTTTGACTGGTTAACATCAATCAGGGACCCAATCTTTGAGGTTGTGAATGAGATGTGTTCGTCTCCAATGACAATCTCCAGCTCCTAACACACAATGATGTGTATGTATGTGTTATATAAACCAAGACACAAAGAAAGTTAGCTTCCTCCAAGCACACATTAGGTGTCTTTCATGCCACACATCACACAGACAAAAAAAAAAAAAAAATCAAGGACACCATCACAAGCCAATGGCGGAAAAAAGCATATTTGTATGCAATGTTTCATATTTTGTTGTACGTCTACCACTTGTCCAAAGCAACATACAGTCTTTACCCATTCAAACAGATAACGTATAAACTCAGGATGGTACCTTGCTCAAGGATACAAAAGAGAATACTGAGCTGCCAAGTGCTGTACAAGCACATCTTTCAGCATTATGCCCACTGTAGATCTATCAGTAAAGAAAGCCCTGTTGTACAGCTGACCTGTCTTCCTACTCTGTCTGGTGGTGGCCAGAGAGCATCATCTTCCTTTGTTACTTCACTGTCGTCAATAATCCTCTTCAACTCCTCCATCACGCTTTTGTGCACGTATGCCTGTAATTAAAACGATGCAAAGCATGAAATGAAAATTGTCATTCGCTTTTGTACTTAAATCAAGGAAGCTTTACCCCGTTTTAGGAGTGCACCAGATACGCTCTCAAGTACCTCTTTTCTGATCATCACGTCATTCTTGTAGTTACTGTTGTTGGCGTATCTCAGCTTCCCTGCAAAATTATCAGGAACATTTGAAGGATACATACTGTATATAAATTAAACCGTCGCTGCGGTTTTTATTTTATTAATTCCAACCGATTCTGCCTTCCCAGAAAAAAACTGCTCATTAAAAACTATGGGATAACCTTAACAGTATCCAAATAACAGTGAATCAAACCTAAAACCAAGCAGTGGTTTACTAGTACTACACACATCCATATTACCCGCCGTTCCCAAACGAACCCCACACAGTAGCCCCACTCGAAATTTAGCTACAATTCTAGACTGGAAACATTATTTTTTAAGAACAAAACAGCTCACCATCCGGTCGGAACTCAAACTCCAGAAATTCGTGACCGAATTTTCCTTTATGTCCTACATAATAGCGTAAGTAAAAATCACTAGCCATTGCTCCAAGCCGGGGGATTTTGTCTTGCCCGGGACTATACACACGCCACGACCCTCGTACGCATGTGCAGACGCATTTATATGACATCACAGACTAGTTGTTCCCCAATGTGCGCAAATTACCCGGAAGTACATTGAACTATCTAAACACGTTTAACAAAATATGTTAATTTTGGTTCACTACCTTAATAGCTACTTTCGGCATACTTTAAAATGCAGGAGAGTAAATACGGATATACTATTGCCGCGGCGGATACGAGTGCCACATATTATACTGCCGCTTGGTGGCAGTATTACTTCACGTGCACACCGGCAAACGCGTTCGCATATTTCCATTGTTGGCACTGAACCACGTGGCAGTAGGTGGTGACGCTTAACTGTGATGTGTAAAAACAAAATATAGGAGCGTGTTTAGTATTGCGTTAGTTTAGTAATACTTAAAGTACTTTCTGCCGACCACCAAAATCTTTAACACATAGTAAATTTTCAAGCAAACGAGCTCATGGATTTTTTTTTTGGATCCTGCCATCTGCACGTTTTCCTGTCTTCTGAGCAGTCGCAACATAATCAGTTTCATCCGGGGTTAATAAAGTTTCCTGATTCTGATTTTATTACAAAACATGTGAACCCATTATAATCCACCGATCTTCCATAATTGTTTAGACCAGGGATGGGCAATCTTGCCCACAAAGGGCCGGTGTGCATGAAAGCGTTTGGGATAGCCTTCAGGTCAGCTGGTCAAACCCAGGTATGAGGATTCTTCATCCAATCAGTCCACTAATTACTAATCTATTTAGGGATTTGCAGTGAAAACCGAAATACACAGCAGCCCTTACTGGATAAGATTGCTCACCCCTGGTTTAAAATAATATAGTGTGATAAAATATCACAGTATTGTCGGAAAAAGACACCAACTGCTTCATATATTACACCATAAAGTGAGATTTAAGGTGGACAGAATTACACTGTAACCACATTGGCCAGCTGTTGCGCAGCACCAGACTCATTTTGGCTGTTTGCACCCACTCACTTGCTCTTTAAGGTACACAAAGTTAGGGACAGTGATATATCAGTAAACCACCAGCGTCTTTTAGTCACCTATGCACTATGAAGCTGCTCATTGCCCACAAAACTAAATTCACTTCTCTATGAGTATAATACTGTGATGTACAGGCTGGACCCATCTACTTGCCAGTCTGCCTTATGGCTATTGCCATTGCAGCCAAAACTGTAAATTATTGTGTAAATATCCATATAATTGTTTTGAAGAGTGAGGTTTCTAAAAATACATAATTGGAATTGTTTTTGGTTAATGTGCATAACTTGCACTGTGTTATATTATGGTCAAGTAAAGACTTTCGAATACTATTTTGGATCAGTGGTGTTCATTGATTTCTCACAATATTCTATTTTCAGGATATTTTGTGCTATGTGCTAAAAACTGTTTGAACAAACCTTTACCTCCTTTGCACTATGTATACTGTCTATGTGCCTTGTCCGTTTGGCACTATACGTATGCTTGTCTGTGCACTATGTTCTTACTGCTCTCCTGACAGGATAAGTAAAGTCAATCTTAATCATATGGATTATCTTCAGCTAGCAGCCATTTCTAGCTTTACCAAATCTGAACCTGAATTATTTCTTTGAACCACATCTTATGTATAGATGAAAGCAATTCTGAAATGACACAAATTGCTCAGGAGTGTGTGGCCTTGCAGGTTAGGGATCTGTATAATCAGAAGGTTGTTGGTTCAAATCCCATGGTTGGCAGATTGCTGTCATAATTGGGCCCTTGAACAATGGTCTTAATTGTACTTACTCCAGGCACATTGGCTGAGCAGATTCACTTGCTCATTGCAAAAAGCATGGTGAAAAATGCTAATGTAGATATTTCACCGTATTGTTTGACCAGTGCAGGAAAATGAGCATGAACTCAAGCTATTAGACATATTGCTTTATTGAAAAATCCAGATAACACCAAGAGAAAAAATGCCAGTACCCTGTTTTCCAATGCAGGCCCACTTTCACGACACCTGCTTCCTTCATGGAAGCCCCTTTTCCCATACAAACCATTGTACCTCTTTTGCATAATTCCCCCAGTTTCCCAACGCACAGGGAACCGCTCACAGCAATTCACACAGTGAAGGCACCCTTCGCTACAATATATTAACACATAACATACGGCTGTATAAAATAGCACCTCACAATACCTGCAGAATATTTGAAGACAATACATCATCATTGCAGACTGTTAGTGATATATGATGCATGCCCGGATCCTGGTGCAAAGGGATACTTCAAGTTCTGATAAAGCCTTTTTCCTGGCGTGCAATTAACTACAGGAAGCTTGTGCCCATTAAATCTGCTCTCTCTCTATCGATCAATCTTTAACAGCATGAGAGTAATAAAATGCTTAATTTTTAACAGTAACAAAATGGAATTGAAAGTAAATTACTGCATGTAAGTCAGGAATTTAAGATGCTTACATTTTCCCATAAACCCTTAATAGTTCTGTGCTCACATTGCATGAACCAGATTCACATTTTGAAAAAGAATGACAGAATACGCAACTCTGAAGTGTACATTTTAGGTATTTCCAGTTGATGGTTCTGGTCATCTCATGTACAGGATCTCGGGGTTTCCCAATCAGCCAACACCACCTGTTTTACTCCTTCACAAAGGTGGGAGGTAAGTAAACTGACAGATTTACTGAATAGGACAATGAGGACAAAACGGACAACAGTTAATTCTGTAAGGCATAATGCATCGTCTCTGATGTTAGTCTATTTCTGGATTGTCCACATATTTGTACAAGGAGTGGAACGAACAAAACATTTGGGTGGATTATACAATTAGTCACACGTCGAATGCATCTCGATTCACCCCAGAGCATCACAACATAAATCCCCTTCCACGTGTGCTCCATATCACACACACAGTGCACAGACCCAGAATCAATACACACGTAGCGGGAAAAAAATAAAAACACTGCACATCAGCAATCTAGCTAGGCGTCCCATGACACTAAAGTACCTTGCCTTTACCCTTGTTTGCACAGCAGTAGAAAGAACGTTTCCCCATGGATGTCATCTGACAGCGATTATTTCTGACTGAACAGGAATATAAAATAGACTGTCACATTATTTGGTTGGTAGGCACATTCCTTAAGCATCCGTTGTGCCAGTTTGGTAACTTACTAGAATTAAGGACAGTTAAATGAGGACAAGAAAGCAGGGCCACCTGCTCACCATGATAGTGAAAAGCCCAGCTCCTCAAGAGCACCACAATCTGCCAGCCCGTGCGGGATGGCTGCACAGAGCAGACCATGCCCCACACATGCAAAGCCAAACTGGGTGTAGTAAACATGAAACGTGCCACAGCTTTCTTTGTCGGGGTACATAAGAACATGAATATTTCTAGAGGTAACGGGGTGGGAGGGTGCTCCGTACCTTTAATGAGCCATAGGACCATTAGAAAGATGAGAAACAAACAGGAAAACAAGTAACGTGCGAGGTAAACTGGCAAGCTGTTTAATTAGGAATACTCCATCCGGGCAGATTTCCATTAGTAATGACATTAATACTGTTTAGCTGTGGACAAAAGGACACAAAGCAATTTAGACACCGGGTCATAAAAAGGCTGAATTTTCACGGTCTCTATAATAAGACCCAGTTTATTGAACACTGACCACCATCAGTTACTCCAGACCTAATCCATACAAGTTTTAGATTTTCCATCTTACAAAACAGCAAGAGTACCGTGCACATCACTTCATATAAATACAGCCATAGTAATGACTAAATGCTGGCTGCTTCGATTTTTAATAAGCTACCCTGTTTCTTAGCAGCAGAGAAAAAGTGTGAAGGCAAACTTCCATCACCAAAGGGCAAATATTTTGCTTGAAATATCGATCTGCAAAGAGAGACAGCGGATATTCAAAGTTTTGGCGTAAAAGCATGTTTATTTTAATTTTCTTTTAAAATTTTCTATGGGGTAGCTCCAGATGGTGATCTGCATTGATCCAAGATTACATTGCCTACTGTGGGAATATCCCATGAGAAGTGAGGACATGGATAATGTCCCAACATGCAACAGCAGGAGGTGCTCTCCAAACCAAAGAACACTTTAAAGGTGCTGCAGAGTAAATACTAAGTTACTGGAGCTCAGGCAGATTGCGAGGTTGTAAACCGGCCTGGTCTCAAAACAACATCTTCAGGTTCATCCATCTATGCAAAAAAAAAAAAAAAAAACCTTGGAAAGTAGACCAAAACAGTGGAGGTCTGTTTCCGAACCTGCTGGATATGACGGGCTTTGTCGACCCCAAATCGCTAATGATCCCGGCTAATCAGACCCGTTGCCCTGCTTATTCCGCACCCCACAGACCACACTGCAAGCACAAGCATTCTGAAATCATCATTGCTCAAAGCGTGTGTTGGAACTGACCATCCCAGTGCAGTGCACCACTTCAAATACCTCACCAACTTTTTTGTCAAGCTGAAGTCAAGAGGATCTTCTGCAGTCTCAACACACAACACTGCACAGGAGCAGGTCCCCGGGACCAGGGCTGGCCCTGGCACCATCAGACTTGCTGGCAACAGCCACAACCATCATTTTTCCAATTCCTGCCCTCCCGTCACTTATCCATACAAAAGCAGAAACACAGCATTTTGGGTGAAGTGCGGGGGAATGTTCAAGGCCCAATCAGACACATTGATGCTAGTAAAAATTGCACAGAGGGAAAGGGATGTGGATTGCATTGGTATTTGTGCATAAGACATTTTTAAATATTCTCTGGTGTCCTGAGTTCTGGCTAAAGCTTCATGTCATTAACATTGTCCGCTCACCCCAGCCTCTAACAATGAGGAGCTGCGTTTTTTTTCTCCAACAGCAAACCTAACAAAATACAAACAAGAGGAAAAAAAAGGATTGGGAGAGGATATAAAAACAAAAAACACGAACCAGCCACTTGGAGCCGCCCAAGCTCTGCCCCGATTTGACTAGCCTTCTTCTTCCTCCTTTATTTTATTCACTTCAGGGAGTGTAAAAAGACATGGTTGGGGCCATAAAAAAAGGAAAAAAAGAAAATTAAATAAAAGGAGTGACTAACCTGCCATGCTACACAAATGGGCCCCCCCAAAACATGTAATTCAACTCAAAAATTTAAAAAATGGGAAAAGTTAAAGGCTCGTTTAGTTTTTGCATCTTCTCACTTTAAATTCAGTGAGGCTGACTGGCAGTATGTACAGCTAAGTGGCCCCCACCCCCATCTCTCTCTCTCTCTCTCTCTCTCTCTCGCTGGCTCGCTGCAGAGAGGCCGGCTGGGGTCAGTGCGGCCTGCTGCTGGACTCGGAGGCCTGCCGCTTGTGTGGTGTGCTGAAGCCGTTCATGCAGTCGTTCTGCCGCTTTGTCAGCCCGCCGTTGAGAATGTCCTGGATGTGCTGCACAATCAGGTTTATAGCGACTGCAGGGAGGGAGCGAAGAGTCAGATTCAACAAGACAATCCACATGTTTTCTTCATCGATTCAGATCTGGAGTGTCACACATGTTACGTTCACTGGTGCGGCTGAGCGGTTCGGCAGTTGTATTTGTATTTCGCACTCTCTCCTTTTCGTTCTCTTCAGGCCCCCCCCGTGGCGGAATTGGGTGACCATCGATTTCACTTCCCAATGGTGGATCGCGACCGTAGCTCCCACCTACCTGCTCCTTTAAACAGACGCCGGCGGCAGTTGCAAGTGTTGCTGTCGGAGAAGTTACTTTTCAAGCGATTTTGAAAAAGATTTTTGAGAGAAACCTTTTTTGTGTATAGTGTGGCTCGCTTGTGTGACATGTCAATCCAGTTTCGTTGGTGTATAGCTCACCTTTTTGGTCATTGACGGGTTGGGTCAGGGTAGTCGTAACATCATTGCTCACTTCCTGGTTGTACAGTCCCCATCTTTTGTATACATCAGTTTACCATTTGTTTTCCACATTTACATTGTGCTTCAAGTAGGATACTATTTTTTAGAGACACTAGTTTAGCAGGCGGACACCACCCTTGTAGGTTTTGTTTTCATAGGAAGGTCAGTGTAGTTACGTAGGTTTTTTTTTATGTATTTGTTTTGGGATAGTTTAGAATTTAAAATCTAGAGTTAGGGTTAGGAACAGATTTTGTTTTACTTTGTTCCTTCCTTTGATGTCACATATACCCAACCCGTCCTTGTGTATACACCGCTTGCCTTTGTATACACATTTCTTCGAAATAGATAAAAAGAAAAGAACTCTATAGAAAGTGGTGTTTGCTTTGTGTGTGTCTTTTTTCCTGTGTCCGTTGGTGTACCCATATCCCTAGCCGTAACAAGTGGGGGCTCGTCTGGGATATTTCTCCTAGGCACCCCATCTAATCCCTACCAACCTCCACAAACTCTGACCTCCCACCTCTTAAAAAATATCTTAATTAAAAGCCCAACCTTGTTTGACTTGTCTCAATGTAATCAAGTTCCCCAAATGCATGTCTGTGGCTGTCCTTCCACATGTCACTGCTAAGTGACACTTCTTCAACTTCAGTGAGATTTCTCTCAAAACAGGTTCAGATCTTCACCATACAATGTGTCTGCAGATCTGACAAATACGTTTTGAGGTATCACACTAACAAGATGAGTGGGTGTGGCAGAGTACGGGTAACGAAATCAGATGTATTTCCCATCCAGGGAACACAAAAGGCCAAAGGGCCTCAGGGAACAGGCAGTGTGTGACTAAGAGGGGAAAGCACTTCCTTTAAAGAAACCAGAGCAATGTAATGGAATGAACCTCATTAATTCCTACAGGATTGGAGAGACATTGCACTGATTAAGCCCGACTTTAGGCCTCACTGAATGTTCTGAACAATAGGAGGGAAAATGATAAAGGCCTTTTGGACTCAAAACAAGCTGGTTGCTGTCTGGTGTCTGAACAGAGCTGTTTCTGGGCATGTGACAGTATTTTCTTTTGGGTCAGAGAGAGCGAGCCCTCACCAAGGTTATCTGCTCCTCGAGGAATGATAACATCGGCATACTTCTTCGTCTGCAGGGGAAGAAAAACAAAAAGGCAAATTCCATAAACTGAACAAGGCAATGAACAAAACCGTTACTCAGAAGTCTTTCTACCATTACCTAGATTTCACTTGATTTAAATTCAAATTTCACAACCAAATAAATTTCACTCAATGGGAAATATGCTTTACTGTTCTGAGGTCAGAGATTCTACCAAGGCACTCTACATGCAAAAGAATGCTATGTTCACAGTTGTTAAAACGACAGTTTTGTTGTATCCTGCGGTAAGTGAACCAGAAGAGATCAAAGGATGAAGACCAAAATGTGGGCTTAGTTAGAAGGGTCCCCATGATGCAAGACCAGACAACAGGCAAGAGTACCACAGGTCTTGGCGAGACAACCAGCAAGTACACAGTCCTTTCCGAAGGCTACCCTCAACGCGCAAGGAAGCTCATGGTACTCACAGGCAGGCAGAACTCCTCGAAGGCCGGCTTGACAAACGTGATGTACTGTGCGAGGACCTGCTCCAGGTCACGGCCACGCTCGCTGATGTCCCTCAGCACTACAGCAAGCCCACAGGATGGACCGAGGGTTATGGCAGCTCGCAGTTACGCAGTGAACAAAGGATAACAGCATTTCTCTCACTGCATCTAGCATAAGGCCAGTGCCGGGTCAGCCCATTAGGCAATAGTCGACGGAGCTGCATAGGGCATCGACTTAAGTACATTTCACTTTGTCTCAGACAGGGGGCACTGGCGGTGAAGCTTGCTTAGGTTTCCACTCTGGGCAGTGGTGGCCTTATGGTTAGGGAAACGCACTTGTAACTGAAAGATTGCCGATTCAAATCCCCGACCACCGAGGTACCCAGAGCAAGGTATCGCCCCCAGGCACTGCTCCCAAGGCACTGAATTAGCAGCCCCCTGCTATGTCACGTTGTCACATATGGGTTAAATGCAGAGGACACATTTCATTGTTGGGTACTGTGGTGTGTCAACAATGATCACTGATCAACAAATAAATAAATAACAATAACACCCTGGCTCCAACCAGCAGTGGAGATGGCCATTGCAAGAATATTCCATCACAATCTTGAGGAATTGAGTCTAGAAACCTTTTGTTCCAGGAAGACACAGAACAACCTGAATAGTCCATCTAAGAATCCATTTAACAACCTCTTGTTGAAATTACTTGTGTAAAACGACCGGGCAACGCCTAGACTTGACTTTCCAGGCCTGCTTTTCAAGTCCCCCAGTAGGCATAGCTTTCCCATACCTCTACGGGACAGCCGTGTGTCTGCGTCCGTGTCCACAAACAACTTCATCTGAAACACGTCTCTGATCTCCTGCGAGTAGAACATTAGGATGCCCTCAAAGAGTACCACATCGGCCGGGTAAACCGTCACACTCTCCTCCTTCCTGCAGGCGAGACGACAGAACAGAGAACTTGTCTCCAAGGCATCCCTGATGAAGCATTTCTGAACAGCTCCTACCGACTGGTACTCAGTGCCATCTGCAAGTAGCAATCTGGCTCATGCCCTAGGTAAGAACAAAACTGGAGTTGCCTGGTTGGAAAAGCATACTGTCGCAATTCTATAAAATCGCCAGAGTATTTTCTTTTTAGAAGTAGCTTTAACTGCAAAAAAGTTGAGAAGATCTTGGGAAAAAGGCAGATGAACCTGACAAGGGCAGCTACACAAGTATCTTGTAGGATATTCCTGAGTGTGACACAGAGGTATTTTCTTGGTTTTTCAGAAGTGTAGATTTAGGAGTGGCCATCATAGTATAAAATGGGGGGTGGGGTCGCTTACCTGGAATGACTGACAAAGTCATACACTGGAATCTGGACGGTCTTTCCTTCCATTATGTCCCACAGGGTCTTGATGATCAGCTCATTGTCAAAAGCATCTGAGAGACCAGGAGAGGTTTACTGTGAATTTTACTAGCTGCCACACTGTGACAAACACCCCACCATAGGGGGGAAGCCCCCCCCCCAGGAAGAACAAGCCACGCAATCCTGCAGCAGCTGCAAAAAGGCCAGACACCTGCTGACTACTGGGGATTTCAACATGCTGAGGCAGGGATATTAGGTCTGGGGTTTGGCTCGGATGCTAGGTGGTGGCGGGGGATGAGGGAGGGGAGGGGTGGGTGGGTGAGGGAATCAGAAGTGTTTAATATATAGATTCAAGGAACTTTTGAGATTTAAAAATTATTCCAGAACTCATTGTTTGTGTTGATGTAAAACACCCACGCTCAGAAGTGACAGATACCCAAAACCTTTACCTGGCCAAATATGGTTTTGCGGAAAAAAAAAACCAAAAAAAAAAACAAAAACATTTCTTCAAAGAAATCCTCTTAGTTTTAAACAGACACCTGCCAAGTTATAATCACAAGTGCTAAGGAAAAAAAAACACTAAGATACTTCTTTCAGCCTATCACAAATCTGCAAAAATTGTGCAAAAATGCAATATCTTCTTGGATCAATGGCATATTAATGAATATTAAAAGCAGGTACACCTTCCACAGCTTGACTCCCTGCGCGATGCCTGCTTAGTGCTCCATCCCCATGGACTCTTGTAGCTGTACCCCGATTCAGTCCCCTTACCTGGATGGTCAAAGTTGAATTGGCCCTTTAGCGCTTTGGACTTCTGCTCTGGAGTCAGCACCCGGTAGAAGCTGTCCTGGCTGAGGATGACCACCTGGCGATTGTGATGGTCAATCTCATTCTGTCCCAGCAGCTCCATGATCTTCCCACACACAGAAGACTGGTCCAAATACAACAAAACTAGGGAGTGTTATTACCACTGGTAAGATGGCTCACCTCACGAGACAGACTTCACTTCAGAAGAAATCACCTGCTCTGTCCATCATACATGACACAATGGTGTTAAAAGTCAAAGGCCAGAAAGCTATAACAGCCCTAGAAGTACAATAAATTGCCATTATTTAAGGAACTGTGGAGAGACCTCTTTTATGACACTTGGTACAAGAGGCTGCACTATATCACAACTACTATATGTGAAATTTCCATGAGTAATACTGAAATATTCATAAAACAAAGAAGGTGAAGTTACCTGAAATAAATAGCCAAAAAGAACTCACCATCTACCAAAAAAAGTGTGTCAAATAAGTTGGTGGTGTGGTCGCGAGCAGTGTCAAGAGACAAAGTTGTAGTGACAAATGCAATGTGATTATTACGCAAGCGCACATCACAATGACTGTGCTGACACGATGTATTGTGCAGCCCTATGGTACCGTACATCCCCCTTCCCATTGATGTACTGTGTTAGTGCAGTCATTGCATCAATAAACCAAACCAGGTCATTATTTACTGCTGAGATTTCCCCTAGAGACAATCCGCCATCCCATCACACATCACCCTATTTTTTTTGTTCTCACTTATGCCCCGCCACTAGGAGGTGCCACCTCACATTGAGCTACTGACCAGGTAACACACAAAAAAGCACTTATTTAGAATACCTGCCACTCCTTGCTTGGTGGGAAAAAAATTTAATTCATAACTAAATAAAATCTTTAAAATTCTCCTGCACAAAAAATGACAATAATTCAAGAACTTGCTTTAGACTGTACTTTAGGTATTAAAGGTTTCTTTAGTCGTGTGGTCAAATTAAGTGAACTAGATTTTAACGCCCTAAACTAATGAGCATCATCAGGACACTTGTTGGATAACTGATAGCTGTGAGAGCTACTAAAGATATGTTACTGGAAAGCATTGTGAAAGGCACATTTGTTTTCAATGAACTACACAGAATATATTCATCTAAAGCTGTTGCAATGCACTCTACAATAATTTGCTGTATTCAATTAAATTTTATTTCAATCTGTCAGGCAAACCATCTCTCTCACAACATGCATATATGAAATCCCAAAAATGCAAAGATAGGGGGGAAAAAGATGTTCCTGGGGCCTGACATGGGGTAGTATTTCTTGTTTTGCCACACAAGAACTTGGATTTAAGGTAGCCTGAGCTAAATGTAAGTGAACAAAGAAAAAATCTAATGAAATTCAGGTACCTTAAATCTGACAAGAAAATCTGCTTTGCAATCCAAGCCCCACAACAACCAAGGAGGCCAACAGACACAAGGAGCATTTTTCAGGGACGGGGGCAGAGCTCAACCAGCCCCTGGAAATGTGGCAGATCACATGACCAGCCAAGGGCAGCCCTCTGCCACGCAGCATCGTCACGAAGACATCTGTGTCCCCTAGCTACCGTGCCCATTAGCTAAATCAGCAGCCCACACTGGCAACCATCAGACCTGCATGGCACCACAATGACTCATGCAGGTCACAAACCACGATCTGCGGTCATGAAGTAGTTATGACCATGACCAAGCGTCAGACAACCCGGCGTCACACTGCTGGAGAACGATGGGTGTGACGCTGCCATAAGGCAGGGTAGGCTAAAATAAGAATACCAGCAAACCCCAGCAAGAAATAAAAAGCTCAAGTCTTTTCCGATAGGAATATGGCACAGGATCCAAATGCTGGTGTCATTTACGGCACACGGCACATTTTCCTAGACTGGGCTCGCTTTTGCTAAGGAGACAGTCGCAGCTGAGTCATCACGCCTTCGCTCAGCCGAGTCATGGTGGAGCCATGGTGCTTCAGGGTGACCACGCAGCATTTAAGGAGCTTTGCGTCATGCCCGGCTTTCAGAAATTAGCTCACCACAATAGCCTGTTCATTTCACTCCGTCTAGAAACCCTAGAACAGCATTTCTCAAACTGCTAGGAGTCCGGGAGGGAACAAAAATGTGGACCGTCTAGGGGTCTCCAAGGACATGGTTGAGAAACACTGCTCTCAGGACATCAAAGAGGAGATAAGTCACATAGAAATTATAAACGTCTGAGAAAGTACCTAAGGAATTAGTGAGCCCCGAGGCCTTAGGTGGGGTAAAGACCCCCACCCCAAAAAGTCACACAGAAAGCCATTAAGTCGCCACCGTTTCAGTAGGTCAGCCCTTACAGAAAAGTACATGAGCTAAGCTAAATGGTACCACGGGAGTACAGTGTGAGGAAGACTGGGGGCGCTGGCTAAATGCCTAGAGAGTGAACCTGACTGCTCAAACGCAAAGGAGCTTCCTGTGAAAAGAAAACCAGCTGCTCTCCATTCCCTTCTGCTTAAGAAAAATAAATAAGACAATGTTATTTATAAACAATATTTCTAAACAAACTTTAATACCTATCATCAGTCAAACAGCTACTTCAGAAATCATTGGCTAAGTGCTTTATTAGGCAAATATCAGGGGTCAGATTCTACTGCGGTCTCCCTGAAAAGACCATTTCTCCCCCAATCTCACATAGAAAATTGCATGCCCACGTGTCTGCACATTATTGTCAGTCACACATCCTGAAGAAGCTATGCTGCATTTAAAAACACTCCCTGATCCCACCTGAGGGGTGGTGTGGGGCTCAGTGGGTTGGGATGATGAGCTTGCAGTCTGAAAGTCATCAGTTCAAATCCCAGCGTTGATCCCTTGAGCCCTAACCCCAAATCGCTCGAAGGACTGACCCTGCTTTCAACTGCAGGTCACTTTGACACGTCCAGCAGTTACACTTAATTTATGTACCAGAAGCTTTTTTTTTTTTAATCCAATCAGCGTCAGCCAAAATGCACGACCACCATGTGTCAGCACAACTACATGGCCACCGCCCGTCAGTGGGTTATCATGTGGGAGGGGTTCACTGTTAAGCTGAGTGAAATAATAATAATAATAATAATAATAATAATAATAATAATAATAATAATAATAATAGGTTGTTCCCTGCCTCGTGCCCATAGCTTCCCGGATATTATTAATAATAATAATAATAATAATAATAATAATAATAATATTATTATTATTATTAAGCTTGAGGACACCTTGCTGGGTCAGGAACCTAACGTGGTTGGCACGCTAAGTTGTGGCTTAACAGTTCAGAAACCAAGATCATAACTGTGATTCAAATATTCACATTCACTGTACTGAAAGAGGGAGCCACGATATGACCCTAAACCCAACCTGCTGCAGCAGGGACAGCCTGTTGAACTTTCATTACATTAATTACATTACATAATGTTACTCATTACTCATTTTGCATTGCTCAATTAACACTATTACACATGCAAATCATGAAATGTATTATTCTATGTGAAGTTAGGGGAAGCAGTACATTTTGTAAATTACACACCATACCTAGGGCTATTTTACTGTTTTTCACTAGTCCAATCACTACTGAGTGATCACACCTGTGGTAAAAGCTAGGCTAGTTTGATTACCTCAAGATGGATAACATCCCTGAGACTGCAGAGCAGCTGGGCACATTTAAGTAAGAGGCGTGGGAACAATCTGGTTACATTACTTATGTAAATTTGATCTAATACGTTTCTTTTTGTGTTCTCTTTAGTGTTCGAGAAAAAAAAAAAAACCAAAGCAAAAAAAATTAAAATAAACCAGGTATAAATCGAACCTTGGCTCTAGAATTGAAGTCTTAAACGAACCGTGGATTTGGAGAATCATTACATCCCTAATAAAGTACATGTGAGGACTGAGGTAGAAACTTCTAAATGGCACTTTGTGATTTATTGAAGATCCTACAACCAGCTTTACTACTGCAATGAAAATGATCATCCACCTGTTTTCTATACTCAAAAAGCATTAGAAAATAAAGTGATTTAATGAGGATAAAGAGCCTTGGCTACAATCTCGAGTTTACCTACGCCAAAAGCACCGCCAAAAGAATGTTACACGTTTATTTGGATGCGATGTACTTTTAGCCCTTAGCTCAACAGCAGTCAAAGCAAAATCGCCAAGTTATCACCGCTAAGCTTATCCTGTGTTACCAAGAGGGAGATTATGGAATCATTAGGAAGCACAGGACCGGAAGATAAACAACTACAATCTTAATCTGTCTTCAGAGCCTGAAAGAAGATAAGCAGGTTGGGGATCATAACACCTTAGGCATTTTTGTCTTTTTTGCATGGCAGAAGAGTAAAACATACTATAATTTTTTTTTTAAATCACAATATATTGCAGGAAAAATTCCTCGCCAACTGTGAAATTATATAGTTATCATTTAATTGGAAGGGAAAATTAGCTTTTTAAGCCAAATCCATTTCCGGTTAAACCAGCTTCTGCTTGCTTTCAAAAATACAGGTTCAGCCCCGAGGGCCAGGTGCACGGTCAGTCAATGGACAAACGACGAGTGAATTAATCAGAGCCTCGGATGGCTGCCTAAATGTAACATCTGCTAAATGGTGACCAAAAGGTGTGGGCGGATGGGGCACATCAGGCACCTAGGGCTACAACTAATAATTGTTTTGGTAGTCGAATAATCATTCAAATTTTTTGTTGATTAGTCACGATTATTTCATGCCTGACTGTTTTGATGCCTGCGACCTATGGCTGCACATCCTGTTCTGGGCTCCAGTACATGTCCTACTTCATCTGCTCACGTTTGTCCGTCTAAGGATGGTCCCCTGATGTGTCTGCATTACGACAGACTAAAATAACAACCAGTGAAACATATGAATTTCAAAATAATCAGATGTTTTCATATTAGTGCGACCATCACAAAAAAAAAAAGAATACATTAAACAATACAAACTAAAGTGCACATTAAGACACACCAGTGTTACCAAAGTCCAAAAGTCTAAATAAAGCTTCAATCCAAATAAAATAAAACAATGTATAAAAGATTCAGTTCATATAATCGGTCTTTGAAAGTTGACATCACACTCGCTACAGCCGCAGTGTATTGTAGGTCAAATTGCCATTTTAGTTGTATACAACTCAAGTGCCAGCATTGGTTCACCTACGCTAGCAAGCTAGCCTCACTATGGAGGGTAGCAGAAATGGATTAATCTGTTTGTGGTAAACTAGCGTTACAGAGTGAATGCTTCTGACAAACAAAAGTAAACAGCAAAACTGTAATGAAACGTTTATCAGTGCATGTATGTGTATATTCGTGTGCATGGATTATAAGCCACAATGCTGGATAAGGCTGTCACTGTGTGCTGTGCCATGACAAACCGATGCCCAATTATATTTTAAGTTTAGAAACATCACTAAAGGACGGTTTCCAACGTTTCACATGTCTGGAACAATTTGTATAAACTCATTGTACACCAAGCCTGTATTCTGCTTGCCACTTATATTTTATTTTAAATATGACCAATAAAGTTATGTCCAATGACATTTTTGTGGTGTTCTTGACTCTTCCTTTCTTAAACACCTAAATTACTAGTGTGTTTTGGTAATGAAAATTGCTTATTACTGATTACATAAAACATTACATTTTTGTGGAGATAATATTTCATATTCAGTGTATTTAAGTGTAACCAAATGTGTTTACATTCACGATACACTCAAAATCGCGGTGTGTCAGACAGTGCGGTGCAGGTTCTGTTTCTGACACGTTGACAATACAAAATCCGCGTCGATTTTTTTTGTACATCGACTAATCGTTGTAGCCCTACAGGCGCCCATGCACTTTCACGCCAGACAACGGAACTGCTGGACTCTGAGGGAAAGAGAGACAAGGCCCGACTAGGAACCGGAGGCAAAAAGCCAGAAGCGTAGCATACACTCGCTTGTGCTATTACACGACGCGGTGGGCTGCCTGGGAAAATTCTTCCACGAGCTATTGTCTGCTTTCTTGTCACTCCCTACGCTCAAGTAATGGAATCATACAAGCTAAAAACAAGCTGTCTGAGAATGGTTAACCCAAGGCTAAATAACTGGCTCAGAGAAAGAGGGGACAGAGAGAGGAATGTGTAAGCAATCAGCAGCAAAAGTCAATTCGGGGCTCGTAAATTCAGTTCCTGAAGGACTGTGAATATTTGGGTCTCCATTCGCTTTTAAGAACTTGTATTTTTAGTGGGCACACATCTATATTATCCATCAATTGAGTAGATGGATGTGTGGGGAGAGGGGGTTGGCTTAGGTCCATTCCAGGTAGCACAGTGCATAAAGCAGGAGTCCCATAGCCATGTTACTTTTGGATAATTTCCTCTGTCAAAAAAATGAGACAACTAGCTTACGGAACTCAAAACGCTGCAATCGTCTCAGACTCATCAGGAAGGTAGACTGATATGAAAAACCAATACCTATATCACACAGCCCCAGTATCACACAGTACTGGGACCTGGGACTCTCCAGAACACAAGCGGTACCCATTCATGGCAGAGACATGCCATCTTAGCTGTTTTGTTAGCTTAATAACCTACAATAATAGTACATCTCTCAATGTTTTATCTGCTGCACGGTTGGGCTTCAAAGTCATAGGTCAAAACAAAGAGTTTTGTAATGAAGGCAACAGAATCTGTTTACTAACACTGGCCCAAGGCCACCATACTTTACCAAGACAGGAAAGATAGCATTTGTCCAACCAGTGTAGATTACAGACTCTCCACAGTCTACACCTTCCGCTCGACGCCTCTGGAAGACGACACAGAAGAGCATTCGGCCGGAATAATCCAAACAACTATACGTGCAGCTGTTCTCTAACTGGAGCCTCTTTCCTGTTTTGAACTCAGGGAAATTCTATCAAAACCCTCCCCCCTGCACAAAACTTGTGATTGAAGCATAGCGATGTGAAAGAGCATTCATGCAGAAAGAAAACAGGATTCACCAGTGTACACCTGTGACCTGTTAGGCTTGCCTTAATCCCCACTGAAACAGTTAACATACAATCTATAGTCACCCCTCGGAAAGAAAGACATTCTACAGTACGGACATAAAAAGTAGTTGCTTTTCTCAATCGTTTCAGCATTCCCTCACTACTCAACGGAAATGGCCCATTTAAATCTAGCGTCTGACGCAGCTGTGGGAACAGGTGGTACATTGGTGGTTAAAAAACGTTACCCATCTGGTAACACATGAAGAACCCAAGTGCATAATAAACTACCTCCGACTATTGTAAAAGTCATTATTTTAATTTGTGTTTCTTTTTAAAAATATTATTTCCCACTGCATAAAACACATCTCAGTTTTAAATGTTATTTTAATAACCTACAAATAATGTAAAATTAGACAAAAAGTAAGGCCATAGGTAAAGATGAATGGATAGGGGGACAGAGCCTTTACTGGGGGGGTTGGGGGGCAAAGGCAAACTAATTATGACTTAAGCCAATACATACACATATATTCGGGGGAGGGGCTAACAAAAACAAACCGAATTTACCCAAAACACATAATCCTGCATTTAAAACAAACAAAAAAAAAGAAAGAGTGTTTGTAAAACTCTCTGGATATGGCAATATATGCAGCCTACGGTATTACTGGTGAGGTAACAACCGGGGATCCAAGACTTCTGAACTCTGGTGACCAATGAAATCGAGATACCGGCATCATCGGTTTTCCAGGTGAGGTTGGGTTTAGTCATCAGCCGCAACCATCATAATCACCGTCATCAGTAAATAAAAACCATGCTGGAGGCCTGAGGTCAAGTACATGTTTAGGTCATGTAACCATGTGGACCCGGCTGCCCTAAAAACGCCGAGGAAGCCACAGTGGGAATTAAACCGGACGATGCCAGCTCCACATACGAGTTCGGGTTTACCCAATCCCGCCGAGAGCTTGCGAGTGTGGCTCCTGCAGACGGAGGCCAAATGGCGCTGGGGTTAAAATAAAACACGCTGATTGGGGGTTGAGACAGAGTAAACAAAAGAAGGACTTTCGGATGCTTATTTTCACATCCGCAGGCTCCTCACAGATCGTCCGCAAAAGCACAGCCCACGCTCTCAGTTCACGCACGCATGCAGTGGCGACAGGCCGCTTGTACTCGGCGGGTAAACTAGATTGTTGCATTAAGCCGGTTAACACTAAACGCTGCCCGCTTTGTCTGAGCAGGCACGCGCTTGTTCTGGGTTCCAGGCTGGGCATAAATTGAAACAACGTGCAACGGGATCGAAGTGGGAACGAAGTGTCCATATACACCCCATTTTAGCATTTAAAATATATAGTTGTAAATTAAACTAATAATAATAATAATAATGATAATTATAATGCTATAGGTAATAAAAATGCCGGTACGACGTGATCCGGCCAGCGTGTGAAGCAGCGGTGTCATATTGTTCACCATGACATGAGCCATGCGGTCGGATAGCGTCTGCGTGTCGGGACGGCAGCCAGGCTCCATCCAGCCGACCATTTTGATAAAAAAAAAAAAAACCGGGACGAACGGACAGGACGAGGTCGCCAACCTTGCCGCTGGCAGTACCGCCGGCCACGCCGATGAGGAAAGGCTGCCGGATCCCGTTCCTGTTTTTGCCCTGCTCCTCCAGGCGCGTCTCGTTGTCGCCGGCCATGCTTGCAGCTCGCTGAGTGATAAACCTGAGCTGAAGGCAGGCGGTTGTGCTCGACCAGCCCTCCTCCTC
>JAABNX020000049.1:16355995-16367929 GCA_015163995.2 Mormyrus lacerda
TCTAAACAAAATCTTGTTCATTTTGTGAAGCTGCTTTGAGACAATGACCATTGTTAAAAGCGCTATATAAATAAAATAAAATTGAATTGAATTGAATTGAATTTATACTGCATTGCTGCAATGACAAGTGTTTTGGTTGAGGAGAAGACTTGGTTATCAAACAGAGACAAAACCACAAGTTCTTGTGATAGATACCACAAATAAGATACAAATAAGTAAGAGATTGGTGTGGTTACTGAGAATAGTAAGATAGGTATCTGTGAAAGTGTGGTCATTATGAGACATAATTAAGCTTACAATGCTAACAGCCTTTGGCTACTGTACCTGTAAATATTAATATTTTTAAGTAAAAATTTTTTCACCTTTCACCAACAGAAAAGATCTAGGTGGTGAGAGATGTGTATTTTAGACTTTTATTTTTAAGTGAAACCTCAATACATAGAGTCATATGAGTGACATAATCAAGATTAAATCTGTAAAAGAATAAGAAAATAAATGTTGACTAAGAAAGCAAAATAAGTACAAATAAAAACTAAAAGGATAAGAAAATTAATGCTTTTCTTTATTGCTTTTACTTTTACCGTATGGTGTATACTTTTGCCGTATTGCTTTTAATTTTACCTTATTGTTTTCACTTTTATCGTATTGCTTTTAATTTTACTGTATTGCTTTTGCTTTTCCTCTAAGGGACAGCTGTCAATCAAATGGCTTTGGGCGGGCATTCCTGCCCAGACTGAGTAGTCAACGGGGGGCTTTGCATGTGACATCACAGCAGGCAAAATACACTCTGGTAACATACTGAGTGGCAAAAAGACTGTGGCAGCATTAGCGTTCGGGTTGAATGCTGCAAAACCGCATCTAAAATAGGAAAGAGCTCTTATATGGTTGATTGTATAGAATGATTTAACAAGAAATTGGAGCTATCTGATTACAGATAGCTGAAAGCTAAAGAAAAGAGGCAAATGGATCAAGCAACAAAATGGATCTGCAGTAACAACATGAATCCAAGGTCCAAAAAGTGGATTTGTGGTTGTCATTTTGTGTCAATTATGTTGGATTTAGGTAAAATCATACCCCAAGTTATATACTGTATTGCAGGGGCGTCAGAAGCATTTTGAATGGGGGGGACACATACTGGCATAAAACTAAAATTTTATGTTAAATGAGGGAGGGTCCAAATGAATAATTATGAGATGTGAGGACACGTCCCCCTAAGATTTAATGGTGGCAACATCCATGCTGTATTGACATCTATCAATGAAATATTTAGCATCATTCATTTATATTTATTGTAACTGTAAAGTAAAGATGATGAGCCATGTGTTCTAAAAACAAAGTGGGGATGGTGATGGAGAGAGTGTTACCTAGCCAGGTTACACCCGGTTTTCCTTATGAGGGGCTACTCCACAAATAAAGTTTAGATAGTTAGCCAGATAACTTAAAAAGTTTCTACAAGACAGGTTGTCAAGAAACCCGACTGCTGGCCATACAAAAATGCCCATGGTCCACTGGTCCTTCGGAAAGTTGAACCCTGTCAAGTCCAACCTCTTTTCATTAAGGCAAATAGTCGTTTAAGGTAAATAACGTCAAATTAAAAGCACTTATAGAAAAAGTAAAAGCAACACGGTAAAAGTGAAAGCAATAAAGAAAAGCATAAATTTTTTTTTCTTATGTTTTAAATTTATTTTCCTTATTTTTTTATTAGCTTTATTTTGCTTTCTCATTCAACATTTATATTCTTACTCTTTTACAGATTTATTCTTTTTTTTTTGGCACTCCATAAAAAATACAGCCCTTAAATCATTTTGATTAGAAAATGTTTTAAATCTCATCCCAGACCCTAAAAGTCTGTAGAACCTGGTCACATGTGTTCAACGAGCTGCCATTTGCAGTCGGCAGTCCATTTCTGACCTTAATTTTATGGAGGATCATTACTAGAACTCCTTCTACTAGTCATATTACTCCTGTTCTTTAGGAACTCCACTGGCTTCCCATTACATATCGCATTCATTTTAAAATTCTGCTCCTGACTTTTAAGGCTATCCATGACCTCGCTCCATCTTATCTGTCGGATCTTATTCAAATCAATCGACCATTTCGTTCCCTCAGATCCTCCTCATCTCTCCATCTTACAGTTCCACATACTCATCTTACTACAATGGGTGGTAGAGCTTTTAGTTATTCTGCAGCCTATCTGTGGAACTCGCTTCCATCGGACATTCGTAAGATCGATTCTATTAGCATGTTTAAATCACATTTTAAAACTCACTTGTTCAGGCTGGCATTTGCAGTTTAATCTTTATTTTATATTTTTGTGCATTTTATTAGGGTAATCTTGTGTATGTACATTTTATTATGTCTTTTATTAATGTATTTGTAATTTGCAGTGTTAAGTGACCTGGGTGTTTTGAAAGGCGCTGAAAATAAAATGTATTATTATTTATTATTTAATAGCCTTAATAGTATTACTGGCACACGAGCCTAAGCTAGCAGTGCCCATCAAACTGACAATCCATCACCTGCCCCTGCACCTTGACAGATGCTCCTGTAAAAAAGACCATCTGCCTGGCAGCTGCTTTTCTACCTGACTCTCCTGAGAGCTATAATACCTTGTGCTTGACTGCCATCTAGTGAAACACGAGTGAAATCAATTTCAAAAATCAGGCAATTTTTGCATCATGTCAGATTACACCCACAGATTTCCCACAGATAATAATAAAAAAACACACCTGTACAATCTAAAAATAAAATTTATTTAAATTAAAACATTGTTTATTGCAATCCTTTGTATAAAATGGAACACATTTGTAAAATATGACTTTTTACATTCTCGATCGATTGTGTGTCGAGTCATTCTCAATTTTGTACACTCTAGTGACTTCTAACATAAATGGGAAAAATAAAAAATGACATAACAACAAACAGTTTGCAATCTAGTGCAGTTTAAGTCTAAGCCAACTTTAAATCTGGCACATACCTTTTAGCTCATGAAGCAGTTTTATACTATTGAACCTGCATTTGTTTCATATCAGTTTAGCTGTGTCTAAAAGAAAAGCAGAACATTCCTCCTTAAAGATGAGTCTTTCCCCTTTTTGTTAAACATCGTCTAATGTATTTTGAACTACTGTGTTCGGTCCATTTTCACTTTCTTCCTAGCAAGCTTCTTGGACATGGATTTCTTCTATGTAACAAAAGTATACATATATTTAAAACATTAAAGGAAGATGTTCTATTTTTTTACGTACATTTTTATTATTAATGGTGTTTTTAAATGAGAACCTACAGTAACCAACATTGTACATCAGAAAACAATAGATATAGATGAAAAGTGCTGTTGTAAATGTATAGGTAGTAATTTACAAATTGAGTACTTTTGTGAAAACACAATAAAACAGAAGTTAAAATAATGCCTAGGTTTTTAGGTAATTGCAAACTGCCCGATCTAATGGTTAAACTTACAACATACCTTTCTCTTGGCTTTGCTGGGTTTCTTGAAGTCTGCAGACCGTGCAAATGCAAAACAGATCAAAATACATTAAATATTTCTATAGAGATAATAGTTAGTAGTGATTAAGTGTTTCTGGCACAATTTTCAAAATTTATGGATGAATTTTACCATCATCAGAGGCTTCGTCTTTTTCGTTACATCCCCCAGGACCCTGGTATAATGCAAATGAACCACTCAAGCAAACATGTAAATGTTTGCAAATGAAGCCACAAATTGAAACACAGCAATTTCAGTTTTATCATGTTGCAAAATTTTTATAATTTGTTATTACATTTTGCAGGCTTTATGCCAATTCACTTCTCCCATATAGCAAGTCCTGTAAATTCAAGAAGGGCATTTTCTTACTGTACTACAGAAAGCCATTTGTAAGCTCTGGGTTGTCTCATGGCAGTTCCATTTCTGCAGACTCTCCACTCGACCTTGCTCCACAGCAACCTGAACCTTCATGCTGTGGAAGGGAGTCTGCACATCTCCCACTCTGAAGTGGACTGCTGTTCCCTCAAACCATAGATTGTCGCACAAACCTTCCCTGAACCCAGGTGGCTCGTAATTTGGGGGAGTCACTAGTGGGAGTCATGTTACATACTAATTAACATGCTGCATAGAGCAAAAGCCAGTTTTACAAATTTACCAACACATCTGATCAAAAGGCATAGCTCATTACACTTACAAATAAAAAGCACAGTACTAAAAGACAAATGCTGATTCAAAAAACTTTACCATCATCATAATAGTACAATTTCATTGTAAGAAAGACATCATTAGGGAGGATGTCCAGGTTCTGCATGAGAAGAAACAGCTTCCGGATGAGGACCATGGAGGCCTGCTTAGTGTCTGCTATTGTAATCTGCTTCTCAACACTTTCATCTCTGAAAATACGATATTAGTAATAAAAATCTTTAACGGGATATGTTTCTGCTTTAACACAGCAACTCTGAATACAGAGGTTATTAATAGCAGTTACCTGAGAATATCCATCTGCGGTCCTTTTGCTGTGTATCTGAATTTAAACTGGTATGACTCTATGATATGCTGAGGGTAAAAATATATCCTTTATTCCACCTTATAAATATAAATTTGTTACTTTAGGTTTTTTCCCTACAAATTAAAATGAGATAACTTACCTAAAATTATATAAGTAAAAAAAAGAAGATTCTGTTATGTGTGTGTGTGTCCTACTATAAATACTAATATTTAAATTATTTTGGTAGCAAACTTACATTTGGGTCACCTGGAGCTGTATACACCTGTAATTCAAAAACATGAGTAACAGAAACATTCTATAAAGAATAAAAATGACAGTGATGTGATGCCGTGTCGTGTATGTTGTAAGCTACCAGTTCCAGACAATAAATAATATATGAACAATACATGCCGATAACCAGTTCAAATATAATTCTATGAGAGTAACAGGGAATGTATGACTTGTTACATACACAGAGTTTACATACCTACAAATCCGGGACAGTCCCTGTTTCATTGGTACTTACCCCAATTAGTATGATCTGGAGCTGTTGGAAGATAAAATGGTTTCCTCTCTTCTTTTTTATGTTCTTAATTTTTATGTTTTTCTTTTTTGCATAAAAGACTACTCACGTATCCTTTTTCTAAAGCATCAAAGCACCCCATCATCCTTAAAAAGATATTAAAGAGCTGATTATAGCTTTTCATCTTAAACCCAGTTTCCAGCAAAAATGAAGCTAATTAAATGAAAATGAGGACCCACCATCTGACGATTTTCGAAGCAGCGGTCGAAGAGCTATCTTCTCTTATGAGTTTAATACATAAATCTGGAAAGTAAACATTAAAATTAGACTAGCTTGCATTTTATTTGTATAAAAACAGTGCACTGACTGTTTTAAGGTCATTTTACTTTTTAGTACCGGTTGGAATTATTAAGCCAAAGGGGGCTTTAAATGTCACATTTGTATGTGTATTTTTTTTTTTTACTTATTAAACATCACCTTCCAGGTAGCGAGACCTGTATGCATCCTCCGGAAATATACCGCGGAGGTAGGTTATGGAGGACACGGCGAGCGCCATCATTCTCTTCACAAACACCAGGGACTGCTCCTGCGTCTTGAGATCGTTGCTAAACAAACCCGTCCACTGCTTTCCAGTGACAAGAAAAAACATATTTTATTGATTAACAAAAGGGAAAATAATTTACTGTTATCCTATGATACACCCAACCCTCTATGTCGTGTGACGGCATTCGTTAACTAACCAGCTAGTGCGCTGGTAGATTATCAAATATAAAATAAAAATCTTTATCAATTAAAATGTTTGAGCAAAAAAGTCGGCTTGGGCATACCACTGTAACGTCGCGTTTCGTCGACTTTCGCACCCTCCCAGCCGTTGCCATTTTTACTGCCGCGCCAAATATAAAGTTTGTTTTTTAATCAAGTCGTTAATATTTAGACAGGCGTTTAAACTTCCGCGTTTAAATGAAATAAAGCCAATTATAATTAGCTATTTAGCGGATTAACCGGAGTTAGAAAGACTCGCTTCCGTTAGGTAACCCCGGCTGATGCCCCCGCCGCGCGCAGCACTCCAGCCGAGTTTCCGTAAATTAATCTGGTTAACGTTAGTTACTATAAGTATTGTTTATGAAACGGACAGGGTATGTGTGATTCAGTGGCAGCTTCTATAAGACGACAAGTGAAACAGTGTTTCACCAAGAAAAAATAATCTTCATGACAATCACTTTTTATTGTTGTGAAACCACAAAATGCTCATAAAAAGGTGTATCTCCTTAACGGTATACGGCTCTGGTCAAAAACGTGAAACAGCGCCACCTCCATCCGCGGTGAAACAGAATTTCAGTGAAACAAGCTTCATCCCGATTGATATTTCCCCCCATTAGTGTCAATGTAAATCATCTCAGACCCCTGTTACAGTTAAACTTCGGTTTGCGAGTGTTTTGCAAAACAAGCAAAAAATTTTAATAAAATATAACTTGATAAACAAGGGAGGTCTTGCAATACGAGTACGTATACGTTTCGTGTGCCAAGCGTCACGTGATCTGAGCCGATAGTTATTCTCTCTTAACATTCGCATTTATTTTTTTATTTGTGTCCGAGTGTAGTGACTTTTCTTTAATAACGGTACTGGAACAATGGCCCCCATAAAGAAAAAAGTTGAAAGGTAAGGCGGTAAGATGAAGGAGGTGATCGGTGGAGGTTTAGAAGGAAATAAATAGCCGTTGTGTTATTTGTTACATTTACTTATTGTCGCGCGTGTGTTTACCCGTGTCTCGTGTGTACCCTGTCCGATCCTCGTGTTGTAATTAGCTTCCGTAAATCTCCCACCGTGTGTGTATATTCTACAGTTCAGCGTCTGACAACCTTGTGTTTCCTTTGTGTAGTGGGTAGAGCTGTAATATTCGGTTCATTTTTAGGATTCGGCTCCCTCTGAGTCACTCACTAAACTGATCCGCGTGTGCGACTCACTTGAGTCAGTATTGCCAAATCGCCAGCCGAAACGTTTGTTTTTCATAGAAGAGAGTATACGTGACTTGTGATGAGAATGAATGCACCTCAAAATCAATGACAAAGACAAGGCTACCAGAGTGGCAAATATTTATTTTCGAAAAAAGGAATCATACAAAATGTAAACAAACATGACAACAAATGGAACAAAAATGCAAAATGTGCAGATTACTTAGAACATTGCCTAAGAATGAAATGTCAAATAAAAGCTGCAAATGCAAGAAAAATGTTAAATGTAGTAATTGCTTAAAGCCAAAAGGCAAAAAATAAAATGTTAAATATAAAAACACTAACCAAATGGAGAAAATCAGCTAACTGTGCAAATCAGAAGTTGGCCAAGAATAGAATTCTAGAATAACGTATATGCAAAAGGTGCAAATTAGTTTTAACATAACAAATGTGCTAATTACTTTTAACCTACTGTAACAAATGAGTTAAATATAAGAACAGCAGCAAATGGAAGAAAAATGCAAAATGTGCAAATTGCTGAGCATAAAGGCTAAAAATTAAATGTTAAATATAAAAACACAAATTGGAGTAAACAAGTAACGTGCAACTGAAAACTAAGAATAACACGTCTATAGTCAATATATAAGTATTGTAGGGAAATAACTATATACATACTATGGAATTTGTTTTATAGGTTAGCATTTAAAATACCAGCTGTTGCACTTTTGAAGTGCTGAGGCTGCTCCTCCTGTCTGAGACGATTTTTCGGGCTTCTCTATTTCATAAATACTTCAGAATGTTTATTTTATTAAATAGAATCGCACACGGTCTTTTATGTGAAGTGGTAAATGTCTAATTTCCATGAAATTTTGTGCTCAGACAACAACAAAACATCGTGTTTGTGGAGGCAGCCATGTTTGTTCCGAGATGTGTAGCTTGATCGCGAAATTTGTCGGGTGTCGCACCTCGGAATTCGTCGGGATAAACAAACGTGCGATCTGAGTGCGCTAACCCGCTCGGGTGAGCGGTTCAGAACCCGCTGCATGATTCTGGCTATAGAGGGAGCTAACCGCCGGATTCACTCATAGCTCTGTGCGATCCGGGTGCGCGGTTCCGAACCGGCTGCATGATTCTGGCTGTAGTAGGAGCTAATTCACTCATGGCTATGTGTGATCCTGGTGTGTATGAAGTTTTAGCAGATATACTTGCTACTATAGCTGTATTGATCTTGTAATGAGTTTGAAATGATTATAAGAGGTTTATAGTTTAGTCATGGGGTAGTTAGGACTCGATGGATTCGGGTTAATGGATACCTCAGATTCATGACTCATGAATTATTTAATGGATCCGGGTTATTCACCAGGGTGAGTCATGAATTGCCCAGCTCTAGTAATGGGTCGTATATATTAAGCTGACGTCATTGTCCACGGTACGCATAAATGAAAACGAGGTGGCGGCCATTTTTCCAGGGTGCGAGTGACAACAGCAGCAAGAAATCCCCAAATATAAGTCTCTTCTGTTTACCTTCGGATTGTACAAATCAAGGCAAAGAGACCGAAGAGCTGCCGGAAGGCTACAGAAATATTGGCTAAGGTCCATCGATGGAAAGAACCTGAATGACGATACTGTCAAGAAGTGGCATGTTCTGTGTTCTGAGAATGGGAAATATTTCAGTTAAATGCATTAAAAATGCGTATTCATTTCCTTTTGAGCATTTTGTAATTTGTATTTTGCTGGACGGAAAAAATCAGATGTAATTTGAAACAAAATAGATTGAGGGATTGTATTCCATGTATTTAAAATACTTAATAAAACGCCATTTTAAGAACGTTCATTGCTAGGCTTACAGACTTTTAAATACAGCCTCTCCCCATCCTTCGCATTATTCCAAGGAAAGAAACTGGTTGTTGATCGGCGCAAATTGCCTATTAGTATATGCAGTAAAATAGGCATATATTGCTTACTGAACATCAGTACAGGACGATTAGCAAACAGCAGTACTGTGCTCTAGAATTTCAACTCGCTAGCCTCCTAAGGCTAGTTGCATTCTAAATTAAGTTCATTTCAACAGACCTGCTCTGGCAGTGGCATCTTGTGGTTTGTCATATATGGAAACCTTCATTAGCAATATATCAGGCTAAGGACAAAGTTAATTTCTATCATCTAAACACAGGAGTTTTTATACCCACTGAGCTTGTGTAAAAGGGAGAACAGACTGGCGAACTTCACATTGCATATCATCTGCGTCACAGTCGTTTGTATTTTTTGAGTATATCTAAATAACAGTTTCTTTGATTTTATGTTCGGCACCCTACTGTAAGACAAAGGTGGGAATTTACGCATTAGGATCATTTAAGAAAGCGTTACGGTGCCTCATTGCGCCTGCATTTACACTTTATGTTAACTGTGTGGGTTGTTTACTTCCTTCAAATGATACAAAGAAATGCCTCAGTCCCATTTGCCTGAACAAAATACAGCTTTTCATAATCCGGAGCACTCGCTATACATTTAGTTTATATGAAACTTTCTTTAACATTGAAAAGAAATACAGAACTTTACTGTATGTATCTGTGCGACAGACACATACACATATGCTCACAATCCGACGTTTTACTGTATTTTCATATAGCTGCTAGCTAACTTCTCTGCGAGATGGACCCACTCACCAACATTTTGGGAGATGAACAGAATAACATCGTTGATTGCATCTTTCCAGGATTCTTTTCAGTCTTTTTCAGTTCCTTTTTCAGGCAGCAAAAGAAAATGGTAGGGTGAATCTTTTTCTGTAATAATAGTATAGGCTCTGTATTGTTTTGTAATATTCGGGTTAATGTGTGTGTCCTTGTGATTGTTGTATGTATGGAAGTAAGTCTGTCAACACAATTTGAATTTTATATGCCACAGAAATTCTAACATTGAATTTTTATGCATTGGAAATATGCATCGGAAATTCGATGGTCCGAATTCACAGCCAGATTCGATTGCTTAGCCTTGGTATCCCGGATGTAGGCCTTACTTGAATTTTTGCATGTGAATTCGGACCGTCGAATTTCCGATGCATATTTACAATACATAAATATTCAATGTTAGAATTTCAGTGGCATATAAAATTCAAAATGTGACGACACAGAGTTACTTCCATAGTATGGCTTTGTCAGCTTCATGTTTAACAAAAGTATGCAAGCATCAAAAAAAGAACAAAAACAACAACCAAAACAAACCCCATATCGTATCATGTGTTGGCTTGTATGTGTGTGTGTAATATAAAAATGTAGTCAATGTAATCCTGTGTCTTGTACATTCAACCTCGCTGTCTGTAAAGCCTCATGAATGAGAATCAAAGTGTCCGGGGGTGCAAGGCAAGGTGTAGAGTTTGTTTTGCGGTGCGCACTGGGGATGGAGGGTGGTATGTTTCACCAAAAATTTTGACCAAGAGCCACCACTGGTGTGATTACATTAAATTTCTGACTCTCACGCAAGAAATCTTACGGCAAGTCTGTATAATTCCATTATAAACTTAGGATTAGCTAAATGAGAAGCATTGGGATAGTCTGCAAATCCTCCATACTATTTACAAGGTAATAAAACTGTTACATACATGTAAATCTGTGTGCAGATGTGTCTAGAATTGAAAATCTCACACCAGCCAGCTGATCAAAGTGTGCCCCCCCTTCAGGATAAGTATTACATGAACGGACAAAATGTTACAGCAAAATGTTCCATTTATTAAGAAGCTCATGGAGAAAAGTTTCCTACCCTTTCACAAAGTGCTGAGGTTTTACTTGTATTTATACTGAAGGACAGAAACCAGCTTTAATTGACAGTCTGATAATACCTGAAACAACTCTACAATGTGAGATCACCAAGAACCGGCCATTGTATGTTAAAATAATACTTATGGCAGGCATGAAAAGTTGAACTAATGTCTTCACTGTAGGAACAGTTACAGGGCATTTACACAATTAACCTAGAATGACAAAATTCACTGTATTTTCCCTCAACAGAGTATCAAATAGTGTCAAATTCAATACAATATGATGCAGATTCGAGTCCAGTTCTTACTGCTTGGAGAAAAAGTCTTTGCTCTTCTGGACATCGGGCTTAATGGTGTCACTTCCTGGTTTCCAGCCCGCAGGACACACTGGAATTTAGATATGATTATTAATCTGTAATCTTTGAGCTGCAGTCTGAGACAACACAAAACTTAACACAACTTGTTTTCCCTTCTGGATGAATATAATTCAGTGACTTTTAACCAATCATTAATATCTCAGCATGTATGTCCTTCAGATACTCAATAAGGAAATCTAAAATTCAGTAATTTGATCCTTCCTGGGTTTCGAGTGGAGAGCTTAATTTCTAATGCTAGACATTTACTAGTGAAAGACGACAGCTGTCATCTCTGTTCAAAGAAAAAATGACTTTGTAAAAGGAATTCTTGCAGTAATGTCATCTTTGAACCCAGTACCTTCTCCATGCTTGTCTGTGAATTGAAAGGCCTGCACCAGACGCAGCGTCTCATCAATAGAGCGGCCGACAGGAAGGTCGTTGATGGTGATCTGCCTCAGGATCCCCTTATCGTCAATAATGAAAAGACCCCTGACATGTGAAAGGCCAACAAATAAACAGAATCAGATAAGATAGGATGATACAGTATTAAGTCCACAAAAGGCTATTATGGCATTTCAGCAGCAGTTATAAATGGGAAATGTAAACAAGGTTCAGAAGGGATGACCAAATGTTTTACTGGGTTACCTATGTTTTTATACGTGTCCCTTATCTAAGCATATTAGCTCAGAATCATTATATTCCTCCATATATGCCCTTCAGCTAATAATATTATGGTTTAATTTAATTTTTAGGCCTCTGCTGCTAGTCATAAACAGTTACATGCATTTCAGTATTGCAACACAGGGTCACGTGACAGCACAGGGTCACAAAGGGTCACATGATACATTGTAGTTCCACTAGAACACTGCGAAGCCT
>JAABNX020000049.1:16385923-16395994 GCA_015163995.2 Mormyrus lacerda
ATTCAATAGTTCAACAATAAAACAAACAAAAATGTTATGTCAAACTACAAATGACGATCTGTGTCGAAGGCACCCCCTTCCCCCCCCCTCTTTCTTCTCGGATGGTGTGGCGGGCCAAATCAAACATTACCACGGGCCAACTTTGGCCCGCGGGCCCTAGTTTGGGCATCTCTGCTTTAAGGTGATTGGGGGTTGTGCTTTAGCAGAACCTGTGCTTGCTTGCCCTGTTTTTGTGTCGCCCTTATAGGTTTGGGTGGACGGAACTGGGCTGGTGGGGACCCTCACCTGCACGGACATCGCCTGGCCCCTTGATAGTGGGTCCAGGAGGGACTTGTATTAAATTTTATGTCTTTGTATGCCATTGACTAGCCTTGGCATTTTAAAGTGTGTGTGATTTTTATTTTTTATAAAATAAATTGGTGAAGTACGAACTGCCAGGTATTTGGGTGTGTGGAGCGACTCATACCAGCACAACCAGTCGGAGCTAGATTGTAGGGTCCTGGTGCCCTATTGTAACACACAGGCAAGTCTGTTATGAGAAATGCCTTAATTGTTTTAAGAACTTCATTGAGTTCCTGATGATGAAGCAGCCCCGCCCCTGGAGGCCTGACAAGAGGGTGGTTGAAGCGCACAAGAAGACTTTTTCCTTGATGTACTGCAAGACAAAATATCACATGTGAACGTCAAGACTGCTTAGAAAAATTATCCAAAGCAGCCTAGAAAAGAATGTGACATGGCTCACGCCTTTTGAGTAAAATGCGCACGCTTTCATTTCTGAAATTGAAACTGAACTCACGCAGACTTCCGGACTGAAGGGTAAATATGATACAGCCTCTTATATAGATGTGAATATTATATAACAAATTAACCAATGTACGAGCTGTGCAGTATGGAACAAGGACAAGAGACAAAAATGCAGTATTGAGAGCGGTAAGTGTTATGAATAATAATGTGAATAATACTTATCTAAATATAAACCTACCGAGCTGAGACAGTCATAACTAAAATGAGTTGCTTAAATAATACTTAGTCATTGATTCGCTAACTTTTCCAGTTTGTACTTGTTTAATTCCTATGAATTGTTGCAATCAGTGTGTAATTAATGTCGACTTTTGTGAATGGTTTGTGTCCATTATATAATTCCGCTTTTAGTCGCTAGTTTTTTATAGAGCAAGTGCAATTTCAGGTTACCGAGAACTCGCTAGATATTTTATTGCTTGTTTTCCACTACAGAGTGACAGGTCGTAAATCTGTGACACATGAGAGCTGCTTTCTTCACAGAAATCTCGCAGCAATGGCTCACCATTCTGATGAAGAGGTACAGCATGAAGAATTATTTTCAGATAAGGTTTCTGAAAAAACCATCCAAGCGCCCTCTTTTTTTTCTTTTTAAACCATAGCCTAATTGTTATGGGAGCATTGAAACAGAGTAACTTAAGTTACAGTATATATAATTATATTGGCAATACAGTGAAACCGGTCTAAGTCGACACTCGCGGGACCAGCAAAGTGATTTAGAGAATTGACGAGATACACCTAAGTCGACACTTTGGCGACTTATGTCTATCTCGCCGTTTTGTCGACTAGTAAATATAACTCGCCGTTTTGCCGACTTATAAAGTCGACACTATGGCGACTTATGTCTATCTCGTCGTTTTGCCGACTAGTAAATATAACACCATACTCTACTCATCACAACCTCGGCATCCTTCCTTGACCAGTCAGTACATGCAGTATGGGTTCCTATAAAGCCATCCAAGTCCTTTACCCTCAAAACAATCTATTGTGCTCTGTTATGGATTGCTAACGGAAGAACTGACAGGTCTGCTGCACGCATTGAATGAATCATGCTCTGTCGTTAATTGTATGGAGCGCCATACCAAGCCTAATTGCATCACACTACTCTTCGAGTGCAGCGTTTATGTCAGGGTCTTGACTAGTAAATTTCAAGAGCACAGTACATTGCATTGGGTGAATTGGTGAACAAAAAAGAAATGTAATAACAAATAGGTTTTAATCTTTCAAACACACATGTGCATAAGCAGGGATCGTTACCAGGGATTATCAATAAAAATCTTGTGTGAAATACACTCATACATGTAATACTTTTAATTGTCACACCGTTCTGTACCTGTTTGGCGTAAATGACACCATGCAGCGATTGGGGTGTCGACTTACAGGTAGGAAAATCCATTCATTTGTGTTGTTCGGGACCGGGATTTAGGTGACGACTAAGGGAATTTGACGATTTACAAGCGGCGATTTACACAAGGAATTTTAAAGGAAACACCATTAGGAAAAATCGGGACTTTTGCTTGAGCGTCGACTTGTGTACATCGACAAGAAACAAGCCAGCGACTTAGACCAATTTTACTGTATATGACATTTTGTCCTGTGTTGTTCACGTGCTGTTTTTAAATGTGCTCAATTGTGTATAACTATTTCTGTTGGTGCTTATCTTGGACAAATTTTACTTGTACAAAGAAATTTTAAATATCAGTGGGACTAGCCTGGTTAAATAAAGATTTAATAATAATTCAGGAAAAAAACACACAAGTGCTTCTCATAGTAGTGAAAAATACAGAGTAGATGTGTTCATTAGACAAATTTGAATGCTAGCAGAAAAACTGACTCCTGTTAATGAAAAGGTCAGCACGTGTTGAGTCTCCGTGTTTGGGTTTGTGAGATTTCATGAATTCATCTTTGACCTTTAGATCCAGTTCAGGCCTGCCATCCTCCTGCTGGATTATCTGAAGAATCTCAACGATGGCGAGCTGAAGGAGTTTAAATGGCATTTGAATCATATTCAGAATAATAAGTCAAAGTCCGTTCCTGAAGGTCAGCTGAAGGATTTGAAGGAAAGAACGGATGTTGTCGATCTAATGATAAACTTCTACTCTGAAGACGGTGCTCTCGAAGTCATGCTTAAAATCCTGAGGCTGATGAATCAAAATGACCTTGCGCTGAAACTGAATAAAGACCTGCAGAAGAGTAACCTTTCATATTTTTCTTCTAAAACTTAACCTATTTAAGATCTTGAAGAAAAATAATATATTAAATAATATTATAAGGAAAGTAATGCACATTTTGTTAGATACTGATATGGAAAATAGAAATGATTTTGAAATTCCCCCTTGTCTTAGGTAACCAAGGTGGTGGAGAGCTTGACAGAGTCACTGGCCAATGGTTTGTTCCAGTATCTGACATGAAAAAGTTAAAAATGCAGCATAATTTGTGTTCCATGCTTATTCATAGGTGCTAACTGGGGGAGAAACACAAGAATTCAGATATGTATCCTTCAATTAGTCTGTTCATTTCATGAAAGACAAATCTTCCTGCATAACAGTCTTTGGGGAAGTCAATGAAGTCCCATTATAACCTGCAGTCCCTCTTTCTGTACCTCCACAGTGCCAGAATGCAGATTGACCAGCATGAATCAGGCGCCAAGAACGTGGGTATGTATGTATATACAATGTCTAAATACATTTTATTGAATTATATAATTATATTAATTTTGCCCTATTTCCTGTTACATCAGGTGAGAAGTATAGAGATGTCCAAAGAGAATTTAAAAACAAGCTCAAGCTTAAATATCAATGTATATCTGAGGGAATTGCAAAACAAGGGAAGTGCACCTTCCTCAAGGATATCTACACGGAGCTGTACATCACGGAAGCTGGCAATGGAGGAGTGAATAATGAACATGAGATCTGGCAGATCGAGACAGCGTGCTGGAAAAACAGCAGCCCAGAACATACTATCAAATGCAGTGACATCTTCAAACCTCTCCCTGGCCAAAGCAAACATATCAGAACTGTTTTGACCAAAGGTATCGCAGGCATTGGAAAAACGGTGTCTGTGCAAAAGTTTGTTCTCGATTGGGCAGAAGGAAGAGAAAACCAAGATATTGAATTCATATTTACTCTTCCTTTCCATGGCTTAAATCGGTTGAAAGAGAAGCAGTATAGCCTCATTGAGCTCATTTATCAGTTCTTTTCAGAAATAAAAGAAATAGAAAACATTAAATGGAATAAGACTGTGTTTATCTTTGATGGCCTGGATGAATGCCATCTTCCCCTTAATTTCAATGACAATGAGATCTGGCATGACGAAACTAAGCCGACTTCAGTGGATATGCTGTTAACCAATCTTATCGCAGGAAATCTCCTTTCCTCCGCTCTCATCTGGATTACATCTCGGCCGGTAGCAGCCAATCAGATCCCTTATGAGTACATCCAACAGCTGACGGAGGTACGGGGGTTTAATGATACGCAGAAGGAACAATACTTCATCAAGAGGTTCAGTGACCAGACCATGAGCAGCAAAATATTTGCGTGCATCAAGTCATCAAGGACCCTGTTCATCATGTGCCACATACCGATCTTCTGCTGGATTTCAGTGACTGTCCTTGAGCAACTATTAGGTGGAAAAGTCAGCAAAGAAATACCCCAAACTCTGACTCAAATGTACAGCCACTTCCTTATAATTCAAATAATTAAAAACCGTAAATATCAAGGGAACTGTGCGACAAATTCAAAAAAGTTGTCGCCGGAAGATAGAGAAATTATTCTAAAACTTGGTAAGCTTTCATTCCAAGCTCTGGAAAAGGGGAACCTGATATTTCACAAAGAGGATCTGGAATCTTGTGACATTGAAGTCAGTGAATCAACCATGTATTCTCATCTGTGCACAGAAATCATTATAGAGGAGTGGGGGATGTATCAAGAAAAAGCGTACCGTTTTGTACACCTGAGCCTTCAGGAGTATCTCGCTGCTCTGTATGCATTTTATCTATGCACACAAGAGAAAATAAATGTCCTAGACCCAGACTCTGGAGCGGAAGAACAAGAAACATTGTCTGCTTTACATAAGAGTGCCATAGACAAAGCCTTGCAGAGTCAAAATGGACATTTGGACCTTTTTCTTCGATTCATTCTAGGCCTCTCGCTAGAATCCAATCAGAATTTCCTTCAAGGTTTGCGGATGTCAACAAGAAATGCAAACTGGACTGCGGAAAATACAATCAAATACATCAAGATGATGATCAAGGGGGAATTTTCTCCAGATAGGATTATCAATCTCTTCCACTGTCTAAATGAAATAAATGACCATTCCCTAGTGAAGGAAATCGAGACTTACTTGAAAACAAGAAAGCCTACAGATGCCAAGCTCAAAGCATACCAATGCTCAGCCCTCGCCTTTATGTTGCTGATGTCAAGAAATGCGCTGGATGACTTTGACCTGAAGACTTACAATGCTTCAGACTTGGGTCTTGAGAGGCTACTATCTGTCGTGAGGCATTGTAGGAGGGCCGTGTGAGTACTGTTTTATCTGTAGTAGATATGAGAAGCCAGTTCAAGCATTTATCTAATAATGATTTAGATGACAGTTTTTGTAAATCCTGTAAAATAGATCAGGCTTCATTACCTTTGCAAGAAATAAGTATAAATAGCTTTTTTTTAAAAGCTTAATTTTACCAGTTAAAATGAAATACTCTTTACCAGTACAGGATCACAAATCCCCATATCATTAAGTTTTTACAGTTTTGGTGTTCTGTTTCAGTTAATGGTTAGCTAATAGTTACCAAACTATCTGGTTTTACCCAGTCATACTGCTATGGTTATAATTCAGAAATTGGTGCAGACTGATCAAGATGGACACCTCGTTTAAACACACCATGTGACTTGACTGCTTCTGCCATGGAAGGCCTATTGAACAGGAACATCCCTGTGTAAGTGTATAGCTTATACCCTAATTCTCTCATCAATGGGCAGGCTTGACAGTTGTGGTCTTAGGGACTCGTCATATGAAACGGTGGCATCAGCTCTCCAGGTAACTAACCATCTGAGAGAGCTCAACCTGAGCTACAATGTCCTGGGAGATTCAGGACTGAGGCATCTAGATCCTGGACTGAGGAGTCCAAACTGCAGATTACAGAAACTTCTGTGAGTACTCCTGACCGCAACATCGCTATGGATTGATCCAAAGGACTATACAAATCTGCAAGGCGTTTTGCTTTCCTTTCTCCAGGCTGTCGGGCTGTCATTTCACTGGGGTGGGATGTGAGGTCCTGGCCTCAGCTCTGAGCTTAAACCCCTCATGCCTGAGAGAGCTGGATCTGAGCTACAATGATGTAGGAGACCGTGGTGTGCTAGTGCTTTGTGCCAAATTGAGCAGTTTGAGTTGTAAACTTGAGAACTTGAAGTGAGTACAAACAGTGGATGATTTTATTCCAAATACTTCCTTTCCCTTTCACGTGTAAAGGTCCCCATGGACTTTTTCACTTGGATCTGGGTGGGTGCATGACACTCCTGACTAACAGCCGGGGCTCCTCTCTTGGCAGGTTGGGTAACTGCTGCCTCACAGAGCTGTGCTGTGCAGATCTGGCTTTATTGCTACGCTCAGCTAGCTCTGAGCTGAGGGAGCTGGAACTGAGAGACAATGATCTCAAAGACTCGGGAGTGAAATTACTTTGTGGTGGACTTGAAGATGCCAACTGCAAACTACAGCGACTCGAGTGAGTAGTGTTTACGTTGATGCTTAAGTATACCTCATGGCATTCCTTTACGGATAGCAGTAAAATCGTACATTGTAATTTATATAGTCATAAATATTCAGAGAAACAGGGAACATTTAAAATAAGATAGAAAATAAGAAGGCACTGGGTTATAATAATACATGATTAGAGCTGTAATATAGTTTACTAACAGCTTTTGACAGAAAGAGGTTTGATTGGCCAGGATGACCACTGAAATATTCAGATGCTGCACTGAAGCAGTCATTCTTGCTAATAAACTCTGAGTAGTTTTTAAGTTTACTGTGTGCAATTGTCAAACTCATCATAAACACTTCCGTTCTGGTCTGTGTTGAGTCAGTTGTGTTTCTTTTCTGCAGCCTCTCAGGCTGTCGGGTCACAGAGGAAGGCTGTGGTTTCCTGAGTCAAGCTCTTCGATCAAACCCCTCATGCATGAGAGAGCTGGATCTGAGCTACAATCATCCTGGGGACTCTGGACTGACATTCATCTCTGCTGCCCGGGAGGATCCCAGATGTGGGCTGAAGAGGCTCTTGTGAGTGTTTTTGATTGGTTCCTTGCTCTGCGCATGTCATCAGGGGTATGGATTGATTTATCCTTTTCTGTTAATGTGGATGTGTAGAGTTTCAGTCACATATTAAATCACACATATTGTAATCGGCACTGTAATTCATCACAATCATATACTTCTGATTTTGTTATTTGAAGTGTTGACCATTGTGAAGAGAGCAGGGACAAGCCAAGACTGCAAAAATGTAAGTTTTTTTTTAATTTACATACACTGCATTCCCACATGACCAAACCCATTTTTCTATAGTGTATATTCCTGTACACATCTTCACATTGTTTCTTGGTTATTCGCATTGCACTGTGTGTTTTCCTTATGTTGTGTGGTACATGCCATATTCTCATACCAGGCAAAGACAGCTGTATCACTTTCGTAACCAGTGTTCATTTCCTGACCCACAGATTTCTGCAGCATAAGTCTGGATCCCCTAACTGCTCATAGATGCTTGTCCCTGTCTAACAAAGACCAAATGGTAACATTTGCCAAAGTGGTAGAAGAGCTGTACCCTGACCACCCAGAAAGGTTTGACCACGAAATGCAAGTGCTGTCCCGTGAGGCCCTCTCTGACCGGTCTTACTGGGAGGTCAGGATCAGAGGGGTGGTCGATGTTGGGATGGCATACCAAGGAATCCCACGGAAGTATATATGTGATGGTTTCTCTGCACTGGAGATGAGTGACAAGTCTTGGTGTTTGCATTGCTGGGGTATGGTTCTGATGGCTTGTCACAACGGGAAGATGACCAGCATGCGAGCACCAGGCTCCATGTTACAGACGTTGGGCGTGTACCTGGACCACCGGGCTGGTACCTTGTCCTTCTACAGCGTGTCCTCGGACACCATAACCCACATACACTCATTTCGTGCTGAATTCACTGAGCCGCTCCATGCGGGGATCCGCCTGTTCCGTGGTCCCTCCACCTTTGCATCTTTGCAACCTCTGTGATGGCCCTGTAACAACTGCATCTTCTCCATCCATCCATTTCCCAGTGGCTTCTGTAGTTTTGGGTTGTGCTGATCCTGGAGTCCATCCTTGCCATACCTGCTTTTCAATGTAAAGTCGCATGACTTTACATATAGGGGTGGATGATATGGCAAAACATCATATTTTGATTTCTTCATGGCAGGATCACGATCCATGATCTTACCATGATTCTGTTTCATGTTGGCTTATGAGACAATTTTGCAAGTCACTAAACAGTGCAGTATATGTAAACTTGGGACTGGGGGGGTCAGGGAGGTTAGTTACGATTTATGTGGGATGAGACGGAAAGCCCCAATTAATATTAAAAGTGGGCACTGTAAAAGGCCTACCCTTTGTGGTCTGTATTTAAATGCTAGGAGTATTAGAAACAAAATTAATGATTTAAAGGCTTTAATTTCATCGGACACTTACGACATTATAGGAATAACTGAAACATGGATGAGTGGAAATGATGGTGAAGAATATTATATGGATGGTTATACGTTGTTCTGTTGAGAATGTATAGAAGGGAGGTGGTGTTGCAGTATACTTTAAAGTAAACTTGCAGGCAAGGGAGCTCACTGATGAAAATAAAAGTACAGAAGCTGTATGGATAAAAGTTGATGCTAAAAACTCAAATGGCCTAATTGTCGGTGTTTGTTATAGAGCACCTAATGCAACTGCAGAGGAAAGCTGAATGTTATACTGTATGACGATACCAGGATTATGAGTGATAAAAAAGATGTGGTGGTTATGGGTAATTTTAATTTACCTGGGATACAATGGGACACCGTCTCTGGCTCTTCTGTAAATGAAATGATGGTGGAATTAGTACAGGATTGTTTTTCTACTCAGTTTAATACCCCTACCAGGGGAGAAGCCCTTCTTGATCTAATAACCAGGATAGGATTGCAACATTAAAGGTTTTAGAACCATTGGACGGTAGTGATCATAACATGGTTAAATTCAAGGTTAATTTTACTGTTCAAAGAGCAAAATCCAAATTAAAAGTATACAATGTTAGTAAGGCTAACTTTAATGGTATGAGACTGAAACTAGAAACTGTAAACTGGATGGAGTTAAATAGCAAAACTTGAAAAGGCATGGGAATTTTTTAAAAGCACATTGTTGCAAGTGCAAGAGGACTTCATACCTGTTTCCAGCAAAACTAAATCTAGGAAACTACATCCAAGGTGTTTTGCTAAGGAAATTAAGAATAAAGTCAGGAGGAAAAGGGCTCTGTTCCACAAACTGAAAATAACTAATGATTTCAAAATTAAGCAGGTAGTGTTAAAAAATAACATTAAACTGTCCAAGAGGAATGTAGAAAGAAAGATTTCATTGGAGACTAAGGATGACAATAAAAGCTTCTTCCAATATTTTAACTCCAAAAGAGCTCTAAAAGCTGAAATCACTAATTTGCAGAATAGTAAGGGCCTTATAATTGAAAATTAAATTAATATAGTGATATAGTTTAATGATTATTTTTCACAGGTGTTCACAGTAGAGTAACTTACCACTATTTAGTATGAATACAGCGTCGTCTATACACAGTATATATATTGTGTATATATAAATGTATCTATATACAATATATGTATAACTGAGGCTGATGTGGTACTAAGCCTAGCTAAGGTCAAAATAAATAAATCGCAGGGCCCTGATGGCATCTTGGTGCATCATAGTTTTAAAAGAGATGAGGGATATTATTAGCCAACCTTTAACTTTAATATTCCAGAAATCGTCATCAGCAGGTGCGGTGCCTTCAGATTGGAAGCTTGCTAATATAACGCCCATATTCAAAAAAGGGGATTGAAATAATCCAGAAAAGTATAGACTAATCAGATTACCAATAGATTACCTGAGTTATAAAACTATATGGACTCAAATTAATGTAAATATAAATGCAGTTTCATGCTACCCAGTCGCCCAGAGGAGGATGGGGTCCCCTTCCGAGTCTAGATTCCTCTCAAGGTTTCTTCCTGCCAGAGGGAGTTTTTCCTTGCCAC
>JAABNX020000049.1:16407120-16487629 GCA_015163995.2 Mormyrus lacerda
GGAACAGTGCATTTTAAGTTTTTTTTTTTGAAAAACATACTGTTATCATTGGGAGGTTTGTTCAGTAACATTCGAATAATACTCTAATGGTTGATTACTTGAAAATTATTCTGACTGTCATTTGCATCGACTATTTAGGAAAATCGAAGAAAAATATCATTTGCATAATAATTTGGAATGTGGTGTACTTACACGGAGATTTTAACAATGTCTAATCATTTTGACTCTTGTTGTTAAAATGTTTTACTTTTCACTTTAGTGGCACTGACTAATTATTTGCTTTTGAGACAAATAATTTTTCTCACATTCTTTGAAACACTTTTCGTTTTTAACTTTCTTAAAATGGTATACATGTACAGCATAACACTATGGTTTAAATGAAAAAGGCCATAACTCCCCCAAAACAATTCTTGTGTCAAGTGTCTCTTCCAGCTCCCAACACATCAGGTATTTGGTTTTCGTTATTGGCTGGGAGCTGGAAGGTTTCTTAGGATTAGGTTGAGAAACTACCCCAGTCTGTCTGCAGTTCTGTTTAATGACCACCTGGGGGTGCAATGGCACAGAAAAAAAACAAATAGCTTTTAGTCTCGTGGAATCTGTTTGAAATATATCATTATATGTTGCAGTACTTAAAACACTAATATTTGAAAAATGTCTATATGAATCAAATATATTTTTCAGTTTAGCAACAAGGAATATTTGAGACTTTCTTGCGGTATTGATTTGAGAATGTTTATATATACAAAATATTTCTGTTAACAAGGTGTCTGTAAACTGAATTAATCCGTTGCTCTTGTGGGAGACTCAGCAGCGACCTCGCTCACCACGTTTTTGTTCCCCCTCTGGTAGGAGGTTTTGCAGCCGGAGCTGTGAGGTTTTCAGATTATTTAATTGCTGAATCTGCCGGCCCCTCCCAATCTAAGTCTGGATCTGTTAAAGGGACTGATATATCACAGTACTATATACAAATCTATTTATTTAATTGCACAGTCTGCTTCAGTGCCAAATTTCACTTCCCCACCAGTCAGGTGGGTTAATGTGTCTTTTTGTCCTAATGTCATATCTTCAAATGGTAAATATGTTTATACTCTCAATGACCACTTTATTAGGTACGCCTTGTTAGTACTGGGTTTCTCCCACTTTTTCCTTCAGAACTGCCATAATTCTTTGTAGCATAAATTTGACAAGGTGCTTGAGACATTCCTCTGAGACTCTGGTACATGTTGACATGACAGAGTCACGCAGCTGCGGCAGATTTTTCGGCTGCATCCTCATGATGTGAATCTCCTGTTCCACCACATCCCATAGGTTCTCTATTGGATTGAGATCTGGTGATTGTGGAGGCCATTTGAGTGCAGCCAGCTCATTGTCATGTTCAAGAAACCAGTCTGAGATGATATGAGCTTTGTGACCTGGCACATTACCCTGCTGGAAGTATCCATTAGAAGCTGTGTATACTGTGGTCATTATGGGATGAACATAGCACCAATACTCAGGTAGGCTGCGGCATTTGAATGATGCTCGATTTGTACTAAGGGGCCCAAGTGTGCCAAGAAAATACCCCCACAGCATTATACCACCAGCAGTACTTTAGATGTAAAAGTGGTTATTTGAGTTACTGTTGCCTTTCTGTGAACTTCTGCCATAAACAAGGCATTTTCGCCCAGAGAAATGCCACTCACTGAATGTTTTCAGCTCATTCGCTCTAAACCATAGAGATGGTTGTGTAAAAAAATCCTGGAAGATCAGCAGTTTATGAAATACTTACACCAGCCTACCTGACACCAACAACCATGGCAAGTTCAAAGTCACCTAAATCACCTTTCTTCCCCATTCTGGTGTTTGATGTGAACATTAATTAAAGTTCCTGACCTGTATCTGCGTGATTTTATATATTTTGCTGCTGACATGTGATTGGCTGATTATATTTGCTTCAACTTGCTGCTGAACAGCTGTGCCTAATAAAGTGGCCAGTGAGTGTATGTCTTAGTATTTATAAAATAGAATATATATTACTTATTTTTCATTTACACTAACAAGATCGATGTGTTCATTGTTGCCTCATGACTGACATTACAAGCTTGTGACCAGCAACAGAATGAGGACAGCATCCCAACACGTGCTGGAGGTTATTGTTATCGTGCTGTAACCATGGAAACATGCACAAGGGAGCAGAGGGGGGATCAGGCATCACAATTCGCAGTTTTCAAGTTTTCATCTCCTATCATCCTCAACACTGGTGCCCCCCAGGGGTGCACCCTGAGCTCCCGCTGTACGTGCTGCTAACCCAGTGCTCAGCTAATCACCGGAATAATCACATTGTGAATTTTACTGAGGATATCACATCTTGTGGATGCTTGTGGATTATGGGAGGATCAGCGGTGAACATTTTCATGGTCTACGAAGACCTTACATATGACGGAAAGCCCAGCAATGCCTTTACGTCCTTTGGAAATAAGAAGAGTCTAGACTAGGAATGTCTGCCCCTAGCACTTTTCACAGATGTGTGGTAGACAGCATCCTCAACTATCATGGACACCATATGAATGATGTAGCAAATGGAGAAAGTGCTACTTGGACAAGATGATCTCCATGAGAAAGAAGCAGGAAAAGCGGAGGCGGCAGCGGTGGGTGGTGACTGTGATGTGCTGGAGGTGCCATTGAAAACCAGCAGCACCTGTAGACGAAAGAAGAAGAGACGAGAAAGTTAGCAATGGAAGCCATATTGCAGTAATCTTGCTGCTCTGCTCCTGCTTGCCATTTCTCCGGGAACATCTGGCAAATGTCTTTACCAATCTAGACCGACCCACTGCTGTCAGCAACAAGATTATTGTATTATTGTTATGGATTAATAAATACTTACGTTTAATGTGGCTAGTTTGAAGTATGTTCTTTAAAACTGAATATCAGGATGATGAGAGAAATGTTTTGAGATTAAACAGGAACATGTCACAGGATTTCTTAAACCCAATTGCTGTGTCTTATAAATCACATAACGAACACAAGAGGTCACTTTTTCAGGGGATGTTTTTCAACCTGCCCTGCACAATAGTCATAGTTTAAACACATCCCCAGAACAGAGGTTGCTAGCAAAATACCTCTTACTTTCATCCTCTGGGCTATTTCATTTAGCAGATAACCATGGCATAGCTTTGAAGAAATGGCATGTGGGTCATTCCATATGAAATCAACATATGCCTCCACACTGATCAACTTGGATTTGGTTTATACTTTTTGCAAATAATGTCATCGAACCCAACAACTAGAGTTAATAATTTTTGGCTTGTTTCTTCCTTAGTTTGTGAGATACGGAGGCTTTTAAAAAGCTCATAATAAACAAGTGATGATAACCACTTCCTAACATCATTACTTTTGAACTATTCATGCTACGAAGCTGGTACAAGCTGGTACAAAATGTCACGTCATGGTGTAACATGGTGTAAGTGGAAAAAAAAAGTGACAATCCACTAGCGGCTCTAAGACACAAGGGGGTTTATTAAGGAAACTAAATACACTGGGTAAAACTACAAACAAAAGGACCAGGAGGGGTCAAAAAAGCAAAATGGGGGAAACAACAACTAACTGCATGAAATGACAAGGAAACAAGTTCCAGGAACAAGGCAACACTAGGAGTAAGAACAGAGCAATGAACACACAGAAACGTAGCACAGACTTAATGACTCACTAAGGTTCTGAACACAGGCAAGCACTTAAATACAGGAACACCAAGGCCAACAAGGAACAGGTGGGGTAGATTGCAGTCAAACTAGTATGAAACTAAGGAACCTTAACATACACCAAAACTAGAAAATAAGAGACATAACACAGGGGGCTGACTATGCTACACAAAACCCAAAATCAACAGGATAAAAACAGGGCAAACCAAACAGAAGCAAAATAACAAGAAACACTAGGAACAAAAATCAATAGTAAAACAAAACAGTTAAGACTTGCTTTGAATCCATGACTGAAGGACTATAGCCTCTATACTACACATTCAGCCCACTGAGCTAAGCGGCAGTTGAGACAGCAGGTGAAACTCACTTGGGGCTAAATACAATGGGGCTGAAAAGCAAGAGCAAGGGAGGAGGACAGGATGGCCAGGATGAGACACAAAGGACATTATATTTAGTAAGACATGTTTTACTGCAAACAGACATTCTGGAAAAATAGAATGCAGTTAAAAAAACAGGATAAGAAATTTGAAATGTGCAGACTAGCTGAACTCACTTCCATATGACAGAGAGAGAGAGAGAGAGAACATGGATATTACTGTGTATGACTAAATAATATTATCTTATTATAATAATATATTCCATCAGATATACTTAAACCCCAGTGCAATAAAGCTTTAAGTGCAGTGCAACTGTGCCATTTAATGTGAAGTGTTTCCCACCCAGCTATTGCATTATCCTATTGTATCCTATTCGGTTGCATGAAACCATGAAAATAGCATCTTTCCTTTCTTCTGGGTAGTCTCCTGCCTAGCAACTGGACCCTAAGGTGACCATCTGTCTGTGTCATGCGGCCCTCTCCTTATTAGACAATGGCATCTACAGTATAACGATAACATGATAACATTAAAAGTATGTTCTCTGTGCTGAAGGACGTGTCTTGGTTCCAAATGTTAGTAGTAGGTAAAAATGTAAGATCATCACATATTTGAGACAGGGACACAGAGACAGGGTCTTCTAGGGGTCCATTGTGTGATGTCACACACTGTCACATAACTACATCATGTGATATGCTTTAAATGCTCCGTGCTTCATCGGGTGGGCTTTTTGCCCTGTGATTCCTCAGGTGGGCTTCCTGCTCTAACCTCTATGGGGTAAATGGTTATGAAGGGACTGAGGGGCTCTTTTTAGTTTACTTTAAAATGCAAGAACTAAAATTGTAAGTTACTGAATGCATCTAAAAACAAAACAATTAAATGTATTAAATGAACAAATACCTGTTGTTGTTGTCTTTTTTTGTCTTAAGGATAAAATAAATACCAGTATTGATTTATTCTCACTGTTGCTTTTTCACTCTCTGTTTTTTTCCTTGTCTGTAAAGAAATGAATTTCAGAGCCAATCCGTATTGGAGTCTATGCGTTTCTACCGAGATGACAGCAACCTCAGTTGTTCTGGCCTGGCTCTCGTTGGCCTGAGGGCATCTTTCACAGATGCTCCCAGTGCTGTCCTGTGTGCTCTGGTCTGCACAGGACCACTAACTCAACGGGGAAGGCACTGCTCTTATTGCCCAGAGAAGAGCTGTTTGTGGTGCACGGGAGGCTCTCAGTGACGCAAATTCCCAGGAACCTGAAAGCCTGAGCCTGGTTGGCGTGCAAAGCGGCTCGCTCTGCTTTCCGTGCTCAGTCAACAATATGCTTCTTTATCTTGTTCACTGTGAGAGAGAAATTATTATGTTCACACCAGCCATTAAGGTGCTTCATTGCTGGACAATGGTCTCTCTGAAAACGTGCCTCTTGGGTACAAGGATGCCAAATCCTCCTGCTTATGAATATAGGCCTCATCTCCTGGACCTCTCTGCCCACAGCTTGGAATTTGTGGTCTAAATCTTCCCCCATGTCTCCCCCCAGGACTTTTTCTCTTACACATGGGCGGGCTAATCAAAGTCTTTGAGTTTTCGTTGCCATAATTTAAGCCGTATCGGCATGTTTGCATACGTTTCATGGTCAATGACCTGCTCCTGATAGCTACCCAATAATAGTCACTGTGCTATTCAGCCGCTTTGCTGACAATTTCTGTTTTAGACACAAAGCAATCAAATTGAATATAGCTGAGCTATAATTCTTTTTTCAATTATGGTCGGGGTCTCCTCCTCCCTTTAAGGGTCACAAAAGGGTTTGCTGGGTGATGCAGTGGTTAAGACAGGCCACTGTTCTCATGTACAGTAACCACTGAGCCTAGCGTTGATGGCAGCAAAACTAACGTGACCTTTTTCTTTTGTGACTCTCTAAAGGACGTGTGACTTTGTTTAGTGGCCTGACTAATCTTCCATTGATACTGTGTGTTGTCTGATCTGTATTTTTTTGCTCTTAATTACCTGTGAAAGTATGTTGTGGATTGTTTAAACTCTGCAACGACTTCCTGTGTATGTGACCAACAGTACAGGCGCATCATGTTATGAACGATCCTTGCAAACTCCATTCATAATGCACCGTTCACCCCATAGGGTGTTCTGATTGCTCTTCATCATATTTAAATGAATTTGAAAGGCAGGGGGTGACATGGTGGTGCAGTGGTTAGCGCTGTTGGCTCCATGCATGTGCAGTGTGTATGTTCTCCACCTCGGGTTATTTCCAACATTCCTGGCTTAGCGAGATGTTGGAAATATCCAGTTCCGTGATGAAACATCATGTAGTTAGGAATGCTCCTCCCGAGGTGTGTGTGACAGACTTCTCCCATCCCAGTCCCTTACACGTGTCACATGTGCTCTTATCCACATGAATATCTGGTCCACGGAATTTTAAATTAATTATTTTGTGCTGTAAAGGTTTATTGGCTGAGGTAATAATACAGTATCTCTGTAGTACATGGTAATGAAATATGAATGACATTATGTAGCAGTGAGCAATGTTGCACTGAAATAGCAATGATGGGATAGGATGGGAAAGTTTCTGAAATCATCTTTCATGCTGGCACGGCTGAATAACGGCTGAGTGGCCTGTAATGTTGTTACTTATTAGTGGATCTTCCTGTGTCTCCCCCCCCCCCCAAAAAAAGGGGCTTGTGAATGGGGCATCAACAGAAACTCAGAGCTCCCCCGACCTTGGCAGGGCTGGCGTTGCCCATGAAAAATCGATTCCCCTGTCTGAGGGCTCATGTGCCGCTGGGTCCCCAGGCGCTTCTGGAGGATCAGTAAACATGCGGCAGTGCGTTCATTCTTAACGGGGGCCATTAAAAACTGCCGGTTGCACAATTAAAGCGTCCATTCTGTCTAGCTGCACGCAAAAGGTTTTTCATCAGCATCATTTCAGCTGTAACGGAATTCATTTCCTTCCAATTTTCCTCCAGTGTGGAATGCTGAATTAATCCCTGGGCGCTGTCCGTCTCCTGCCCCAAGTCACTGGATGACTTGCATTAGGCCGACAGGAGAGGGCGCTAGGGATCAATTAGGGTATGAGGAACTCATTTATAATAATGTGGGATGACTCGGCAGAGACAGGTAAGGTGGCAGGATGGGAATCAGACCACTTTCCCTGCATGTGTACCACCAAAGAGCCTCAAGTGCTGCTTTTCACTGCTTGGTCTCCAATGACTGATGACAAGGCCTCCATAGTCTGTTGCTGCATATGGTGCTAATCAAAGGTTAGCTATGTAGCTACAGCAGTTTGCCTGTTAAGCCCTTTGTGCCCATTGTGATTTATCTCATCTTGTTTTCACTGCTGCCTTTGATGATAAAATCTTTTCAATCGTGTGTTAGAGTCAGGCCTGAAGATGCCACCCAGCTACCGCTAGTACCATGCAGGTAGTAAGCACAGGATTGCTTGCCCATTCTAACCGCCTTAGGTATTGGTTTCTGGTCCCTAGAGGCTTTTTAGTTAGAAGCTTTTGTGTCCACCAAGATCACAGAGAAAAGACCTTTTTACACATAATACGGTTCCAATTTTTTGGAAAACAGATGGCACTGTCAATCCAAGCTTCAGATGTTTGTTTGCAGAACACAATTGGCCATTTACAATATGGAGGTGCGTGTGGCATTAGGCTGGCATTAGATAAACTTCTTAGGGTTTCCAGACTATCTGTGCTCTACTCATTTTTATCTACACTCATTTGGTTTCCAAACGTATGGTCTGATTTTTATTTGTTTGTTTGTTTGTTTGTCCGTTTGCTTAAAACAAACCGCTGTTTTGCAAGCTCTGAAACCCAGTCGAGATGCTGCAGACGTTAGACGCACGAGGTGCAGTGGGAGGATGAAACCCCAATGAAACAGGGATGCAGCCCCTCAGAATAGCAGCTCATTAGATTCAGAGAGCAAGCCCCGGAAGATGCTGAATGCCCAGCGAGCTCCGAACCCCGTCACGGATTTGCAATACTCAAAAATGAATTTACAGGCTGGCATCCTTGAAGAAAAAAAAAACAGTTTGAAGTGGCTTGAGCCATGGCTTTCATCTTTCATGTTAGAGCATCGCCTCCCTAAAAACCTTATTTCCATCTTAAAAGGGTGAATCTTGAGTGAGGCTTCTCTTTCTGAGATCTGAGGAGCTGAATATCGAGTAGAACGTGCTCCATGTAGACAGATTGTGTGTGTGTGTGTGTAGGGGGGGGTTGTTGCAAAGATCACATTCGGGTACCAAAATCTCCCCAAAGTGCGGTACCGCTTGTAACTTCCCTACTTTTACAAAATCTGTGAATGCTACCAAAAAAAGTAAAAATCTTGCATTTTGTTTGGTTACTTATGGTTATGGTTAGGACTGGCTAGGATTAAAGGTGTCGTGATTGGTATAAGAGTTTTTCCCATAGAAAGAAGGTCCTCATTTAGATAGGTACACCATCCATTTACATAGGTACACCATTTACCTGTGTGTCTGTATGCACAAATATGTGTGTGTGCATGTGTGTGTGCGTGTGTGCTTCAGGTATACGTTACATTGTGGGGACCATTTTTGTGGTCCTCAAAAATGGAAATTCAGTTTTATAAAAATCTGTGAATGCTATCAAAAAGGTAAAAAAACTGATTAAGTTTGATTCTTATGGTTAAGGCTGTCATATTCAGGATTAGGGTTTTGCACATAGAAATGAATGGACATATATGAGTACAGATCAGTGTGTGTGTGCGCGTGTTTGATATTACTCTTATTATTAGGGTGGCCATATACTTCAGATGAAATTGACGGAATTGACAATATTTGGCAATATGACAGCTCTCCTGTGCCAGCCCCCTTCCACTTGTGACAAGTCACAGTTTGTGGCGTGGGAACACATGACAACACGTACTAGCCATTCCTTTCTTTCTCTCCCAGCATTAGTGATTAGCGACCTCATTCCGAATCTCTGTCGTTTACTGAGATATTAATACCCTGTAGTCAGGGGTTATACAGCTACTTACTTTCCAAAATAATTAACTACCTTTTCAGGCTTTTTTCCCATTCCCTGTGAAAGCAGGTTTTAGAACATACGGTTCCAGAAACAGAAGTAGGACAAGGACTTAGACTTAATATTTTAAATTATACACACACATACCTACATACATGCACACATGCTATATATAATGTTCCCATTACTTCCAGACCAGTAGGACCAGTCCTACAGAACATCACTGCAAGGGGTTTTTAAATCGTGTCCTCGTTGTTTGGGCAGCTTGGAGATGGGATGTCGTTCTGTGGGTTCTGACTCTGTGCTTGTAATCTCATGGTTGCCAGTTCCAATCCCATGACTGTCAGAGTCATTTCACAGTTGGGTTCTTGAGAAAAGTTCTATATAACTTCTACTTTTATGTTAAATAAAACCAATAATTTAAATTGAATGTGAATGTAACACTTACAGTTATTGTCCACATGGCTCAGAGTCACCTATGTGAAGACAGGATGTCCTCAGCCTTAAAAAAGATGATTCCACTGGGATTTGATGGCTTTGATATCCCGGAATGGCTTTGATATCCCGGAAGGCTGAGGATCGATGCCACAGAAGCATGCTGTTATATCACAAGCAGTTCTGCAGGGAGAGATCAAGGTCCAGACAGAGGCGGAGACTTTGTTACAGATCGATCGTGATGAGCTGTGATCCTAAGAGACAGAGTGTGTGTGTGTCTCTGCGTGTTTATGTGTGTGTGTGTGCGCGTGCATGTATACCTGCACAATGAATAATGAATTTCAGATGAGCAGATTAAGTTAAAAAGGTAGTTAAATCATAAAGTTTGTTTAAATTTAAAATTATTCACATTATGCAAAGTCTTTGTTTAGTCATCACAACATACGTATTGTTTATATATTAATTTTCCCTGCATTATGAAAGGTATTTCATCCACCATAAACATAAACAGACACATGTTTGTGCTGCTTGAACTCCAACTCCCATGATCCTCTGGGGGCACCAGGGGTAGGGGGGCATATTTCGATGTATTTCCTTGGTGTTGGACTAGCTGCATCTCTGTGTGCTTGTGTTTCTTTAACCATCACATGCTGTGTCTCCATTTAGGGTGCCCCATCTCTGTGTTAAACCCCAGGCCCACAACGAGTCTGAGAGAACGACGGCCCGTACATGCTGCTATTGGCATGTAGAGAAGAGGGCCAGCTGCTGGGAGAAGCACCTTCACAAAAGTCATAAATATCTGCTCTTTTTCAAACTGGCCACCGTAGGTGTCATTTATCAAGATGGTTGGGTTTCCTTTGTTTTGACTCAGGAAGTACAAGAAGTGCCTCACAACAGGTAGATTTGAACTCACAACCCTAATAATAATAATAATAATAATAATAATAATAATAATAATAATAAAACATTATTAAAAGAATTTATGACACTAATCCTCCTTTTAGAGACTATTCTCCACATCAGATTCACACATCATTTGTTCTTTATTTAGATCCTCTGCATGGCATTAAAAGATGAGATTTTAATTTGGAACAAAAGCTATCCATGGTTTCTGCCCCAGTTTTCAATATCTGGGGCCTCAGGTGTGTAGATTGGATAGCATACTCACTAAAAAAAAAAAAACAATACAATGCCATTTTATATTTTAGGACTACTACCGAAACAGAGGATTTTATTGAAAACTCTGTAGTGTGTAGAACAGCATTTTGTTTTTCCTGCCCCTGCCTCTAGGCCCCGCCTCGTACACCTTGCCCCCAGCCCCTGGACCCACCTTCCAACCCCAGACCTCCCCTTCTCAGCCACCAGCCTCGCTTCCAGCGCCCCGCTCCAGACCCTGCCTCCCATGCCCTACCCAGGTTCAGGTCTGTTTTTTCCTGCTTCACTACACTCTACTCGTTTTTTCTCCGATGCCAGCTTGGGCATTTTTAGACAGAGCTAGTCCTGGGGTTATGTGGCCTCCATAGTTTTTAAACTTGCAAATATTCTCTGTTTAGTGTTCCTAAAGACCATAGCAAAACTGAGTCTCGCCATTATTGAGGTGAAGCGTGTTAAGTATGATGTACACCTCCTGGATGCAAAGTCTCATGAGCTGTTCCCTCATTTTGTCCAGCAGGGGGTGCTGGAACAAGCAGACTGCACCTCACTGCCGATAGTGTCGGGGCCTTGCTACAGGCAGCCCTGCTTATTCAATTATTTACTAATTTATTTATTTATTCATATTTATTTCTGCCCCACCTCCCCAGGTCACTCCCGCTTTGCTGCAGTGATCAGAGTGTGTGTGCTTGGGGGAGGGGGGAGATATTTAATTCTCGTTCACCAGATGGGATGTGCCTGGGGTAAATGTGTTTGCTTGGGGGTTGGGCAGGGGCGGGGCTTACAAGCTCCTATGTATTTTCTGTAAACCCATGCCTGGCTTGCCTACGTGTGATTGGCCAGCTGGCTGCTACTGTCATAGGAGCTCTAGCTGACAGGAGAGAGAGGAGGTGGGAGGGAAGGAGCTGCCCTGTTTGCAGAGGGAGGGGGAAACTGAAGCAGGCTAAGTGGGGGAGGCTTTGTGAAGGGAAGCTGCATCCCATCGGCAGCCGCCTAAACCCATCCCTACCTGTACTGGGATTCTAGGTGCAAGGGAGGAGTGCATGTGCGTGTGGGGGTGTAAGGAGCCCAGGAGGGGGGACTTTTTGTGGTCTGCCGCAGACCAGAGGTGGCGGAAAACGTGCCGAGCCCTCTTCCGGGCCAGCGCCCCTTGCCCACGTGCCGGCTGGGATCAGCCCTCACCGGCGGGCTGGAACGTGCCTGACAGGCTCTGGAGACGCCTCTTGTACCATGATCCACCCTCGTGCCTTTCTTATGGACGCGGACAGCCGTGACCATTTCTGAGAACAGATCGGACCTGGACGCCGAGCCCTGGCCCTCAGCTTCCACCGGTCTGCTGAGCTCTGAGGAAAAACCACGTGCAGAGACCTGACTGAGAGTGGCGGGAACTCCCTGGTCGTCCTGCTCACCAGTGTGATTTGGAAGCACACTTATCACACAGTGATGGGTTCGTAACAGAATAAGCAGCTTAAATAATTTTAAGTACTGACAGTATTCCTATTTGTGTAGTTAATTTTGTGCATGTACAATTGTTAACTAATTATATAGAAATAATTATTACTAAGTATTGTTATTTGCATAGTTAATTTGGTGCAGCAGATTTATCATTGGTGTCAATTCCTGTTTGGCCTTTAAGAACAACAAATTGAAACAGAGGGGCAATTAAGCTTTAATTATACGCTATTATTGTTATATGCATGGTCAGATTTGTGTGTGCAATTAATATGGAGGTTTTTCGTTTGTGTCAGTTCCTGTTTCGCCTTTAAGAATAAAAGCTCTGACAGGGGAGGCAGTCAAAAGTCAGAGTAACGGCGGCATCAGGGGAATCGACTGAGAAGAACATGGGAAGATGGTCTGGAGGCTTGTGCTCCAGGAAAGCATCCGAGCATGGTCAGCAGGGGGCGACGTCGCGATCACGTGCAGGGAGGGAAGAACAGGAGGAATGATCAGCCCACTGTGCTCCGGGACACAGAGAGAGGGAGGGAGAGAGAGAGGACATCAGCTTTTGCATTCCTGAGTTACTGAGCCTACCCTCTCACACCGAGCCCAGGAGACAGAGAGACAGTGTCACTGGTGGACGGACACCCCCTAGCCCCCGCTGCCTGGAAGACGACTTACCCACTGTGGTGCTCACATTGGGCGACAGGACCCCGCACACTGCAGGGGAAGGGAAAAAATTACTGTTTCTGTCCCAGGGGTAGCTGGACAAGCAACTCGAGCCATCAGTGATCGAGGGGGTGTGTAGAGGACCATCGTGAGATGGATTGTCACCACCAGGTACATGTTAAGAATGTTGCACGTGTCGTTGCAATGCTTGACTTCATAAAATAAGAATCTTTTTATGTAAATCGAGCTCAGACCTTATTTCAAGTAACGGGACCCCCTTTTGAGTCTCTCCCAAGAGGAGTCGCACCAGTTTGGACATTAAACTTCGGACCGAAAAGTACAGACGTGCCCGGTGCAGGTGGAGGCCTCATAATCTGTGAATGTCGGTCCCTGAAGAGTCACACTGCCCCACCCTTAGCAGGAATCTTAAGGAAGCAGGAGCCTGCCTACCCTGAGCAGGAATCGCGTGTCTTGAGGAAGTGGACTGGGATCCGTGCCAACATGGACGACTCCAGCATCTTGAGACGCAGAGGTTTCCAGGTAAGCCTTGCATGTCAACACAGCAACAGCTCAGTTAAGACTCGGTAAAAAGTCATTAAACACGTTTTGTTTGTCTCTTCGCTATTATGTAAAATATTCCATATCATCAGCATTTAACCGTATGAATCATTTCCCTGTGACTACAGATTGGGACACTTGTGCCCTAACTGGTCATTTGGTCCACTTGGGACCTCTGGCTGTAACTATTTATTTAACTTTTATAATTACTTGAGCAGGGCAGACAGTACAGTTTGAATGGAGATGCCCAGTACAGACAGCTTGAATAGAGCCATAGTTCTGATCAGGCAGTGCTTGTTTAATGGACCGTACTGTTTTTTTCCTGTAATGGTCTGAGTTGGCATGACAATCACTGGGGAGACAAATGGCCGGCTGCCCAGTTTTCCTGGGTCCAGTGGTACTGCTCTTTCAGAGAGAGCGGGTAACTGATGTGAGACCCACCATGAACCCACGGGGGCCGGCACAACCTCTCCCCCTTGCACCCAGACTGGTGTGCTGTCGTGGAAACGGGCACCTCGCATGGTGCAGGGAGGGGTGTGGTCACATTTGCACATGCTCCTTATTCTGCTAGCTGCAGGTGCCGACCGGCATTCCTGGAAGGATCACATCTCGCGCACAGCAATGTGCAGGCAGGCCCCAAAGCATACGGCTCAGAGCGTTTCGGGCGGATGCGTGTACAGGGGAGGTGATCTGTTCACTCCACTCTATGATTCTGAAGGTTCTAGAAACTGTTTACGGAAAAGGTTAGCCTACCACATAATACCACAGAGCCCTGTTTGGGGTGGGGGGTGCAGGGGGGTGGAGATGGCAAGAGCCCATTTATTGAGTGTCCAGCTTGGCATGGCTCCTGCAAGACACTTAACAGTGTAGATTGACTTAAGGACTGAACCAAGACCTGGCACACCCAAGCGTGACTCCCACACTATGCAGCACCTAACATCCCCTGACAGAGTCACCGAATTAAAAAACAATAAACATCTATTTAAAAGTCTTTCAAATTCAGTCTGAGATGGACGAGACCCCGAAGAAAGTCTGGAAGGTTTAACCAGGTCCCTCCGCTCATCTGTCCTCATCCTATCCGTGAAGGTAGCTCTCATACCCTCAGTGTGACCTTCAAGGAAACATTGTGGATGTTTTCTCCCACTCACGAGTCATTATTTACAGTTTCATTTTTTTTTTTTGGGCGGGGTAGCTGTCTGGAGGGAGACAGATGACTGGATCCAGGCGTAGTGATTAGTTAATCCCATCCATTCCTTGCTCGCAGTGAAGTGTATATATTTGCATATGTTTTTTTGGGCAATAGTCATTGGGAGGACCCATGCTACCCTGCATTCAGGACTTTTGCTGTTTGAATGCAGTCTATCAGTAATCAAACCCATTCCTCTAAATAAAGATCGCCCACCTGCTACAGTCCCATGTTCCTCCATTCTGATTTCCTTCCTGATCAGAGACATGCTTCATTGTCAATCATGAATACTGCCAAATACTGCCTTCAATGTGATTTGTGTACTTCTGTAGAAGTTTTCCTTATTGATCTGGAGAATGTGTGTCTGGAGATTGTCTTCATTCTGCCAGGGATGCCTTTATGTTGTTTTTAATATTAGATGACTACACAAGTCACATAATGTTTTGTATTAAAAAAGCAAACAAATCAAACATGCAGTAAGTGTGAAAAACAGTGGATCCGAGAGCAGGCCCAGACCTCCAGGATTGTGGGCAGATAGTCATGTACCACTGTTAGACACATCTTACAAACCTACAAAACACTAGTTAACACTCCAATAAAGTTATAATAAAGGAGCCCTTGCAAAAACACTCTAGGTCTGTTTTGGCTTCAAAATAATGCAAACGCAAGCGCTTAACTGATTGTGGAATTTCAGGACGAAAAAAAACATATAATCTCCTTTTGTGTTTAAGGGATTACGAGTTCTTAAAAAGGCGCTAGGCGCTAGCGTTCAGTCCCGCAACACACAATGTCCACAGATTGGACAGCCTCAAGCGCCCGTCGCTCGCTCACTTGGTACGGAGCACGGCTCGGCTTGCTGATGGAGCCACAAGGCAGAGCGCTGCAGGTGAGGCGCAGTACCCACAGCCCAGTGTGTTTTTATGAGTTTTTTTTTTTTTTTTTACTTTTTCTCGCTTTATTAGAATAGTGTTTGGCATTTAATGGAAGTAAAAGGGGGGTGTTTAATCAGTCATACATCCGTTAACTTGTACAATAACTAGATTTATATAAACTGTTTTCTAATTAAGCAATAACATACGAGGATTGCAGTCATACTCGGCCTGCGGCCTTGTGCCTATGACCGAATCACAGTCGTGATATATTGGAGTACAACCACACTCCGTCTGATATGTTATTGCTTTTATACAACAGTTCATCTAGTAGCATTTATAAGGTAACAGTAACAAGATACAGCATATTTTGCTTATTTTTTAAAAACATTTGTGGGCCTCCTCAAAATAATAGTTCCCATAATGTCAGCGAAAGTGGGACGAGCTATTGCATCCAAACCTTCCGCATATCTGGAAAATTCTGTCCATAACCGATATAGTTTAATCTAACATCGCTGGTGTCAGCAGTGGAATGACTAGCCAGTTTATTAGTGGAATCACCTTGGAACGTAAATTAATACCATGCTGCATGCCAAGTCTAATAAGTAAAATATTGTGACCCTGAAGTGGTGAGGAGATCATGAGGCGGACAGTGAAGTTCAGTTATTATCAGACTCTTTTATTGCACAGTCCTTAAAAGTACAGTTGTAAAACAATGAGCGGGAATGAATAATAAACTCACACACGCAGACAGGGACCCTTTAAGGAGACACAAGTGGATACTGACAGTAGAGACAGTGAAACGATTCATACTCTGAAAACTTTTTTTGGTTCTGCAGCTTATAAAAATTTCAAATCTGAAACATATCAAAATAAATCTAACAAAACGGAATACATATGAACCTTTGCTTTACTTTCACTTACACCTACGTTCATTTTTGAAACAGGTGGAAACGTGGGCAGGTTCTCAGGCACTGAGCAGGAATCATCCCAGCACCAGTACCGTATTGGTGGAGCAGAGGCATATGTAAAGCGAAGTGATACAGCTAATGTGAAATGTCCAGTAGGGTTATACTCTTGTGTAATCACATTTTTGGTCAGAAATGTCGTATAATCAATGAATAATGTGTAGGTAATAGCTGATGAGGCTTGTCCTTGGTGTATGAATGGGGTGGTTATCGGTTTCCTATATCTGCCGGAGTTTTACTTTTCTGCAGATTAAAGGCCTCTGCAGTCACGAGGGTTCCGATCAAGTTGCACCAGTAGTCCAGTACTTAAAGGGATGGGGTGGGGATCTTTCTGTCCTGCACAAAACGCACGGGACCACGCTCTGAATTGAGCTGTTAGGTGCCCCCTGAGCTAATGCTGGTCCCTTAATGCTGACTGGATAAATAATGCAATACAAACGGGCAATACGCCACTGCAGAGATCCACACCAAAAACACCACCATCATGAGCTTGTTTTCAGAACCATAAAAAAGTTCCATGCGTGAGCATTTACACTGCACACATTAATGTAATATGTGAAGGGAGTGAAGAGAATTATGTAGTAATCTTAGAGCAGAAAGACGGTTTTGTTTTCAACCTCGTGTACTTAATATTAAGTGTAATGTTTTATGATTTACTATACGATCCGTCCTTCCACATCATGGGGGTTAGGAGCGCAGCCGCCCCACCAAGATCCGGAGAAACCATGTAAAACGCATGAGAATCATATGTGTGTCTGAGGGACTTTCATCTACAATAAGACATGTCGGTTTCACTATCAAGCTAAATGTAAATGATTTCTTATAATAGCCTAATTAATAAAACCACACATAAAAAATTTCGTAAACATATTTTATTGATATAAAGGCTTTAAAAATACAGAGATATAAATTTTTGCTCATACGTTACCTATTAGTCAAGCACTGCCTATTTTACAAAATATGATGTCAAATACTTAAAAATCACTATGTCACAGGTGAGTTGTTTTTTTAACTACAATCACATCATGGTTTTTTTTTTTGTATTGGACTATCTCAGACAGCAGGGCGTTAGCTAACCTGTCATCGTAATATATGACATTTCAATATCTGCAAGAGGTAAAACTATTTCTGCGTTTCCATGCACAATACAATCTTGAATTGAGCGAACGTAGTGCCTGTGCAGAGCCGGGTGAGTAAGTGTCTAGGCCGAGTTGAGCGTGCACAGAGCAGACAGGTTGCTTGCAAAGGTCCCGCTGCGCACTCAGGAATGAAGCCAAATATAAGGCCATAGAAATGCGAAATACAAAAATCAGTGCGAGAGATCATGTGGGAGGCTACTGTAAACACACTTGGTATCCTCCAAGCCAGCACCATACATATATTATATGCATCTCTGAGTTACTAAATCTGTTGTGTGTCATCTGCGGCATTTGCAAGCCCCCCCCCCCCAAATAATTATTTCTTATGACTACACACTAACCGAGATAGGGAAAGTTCTGATGCAGAAATGCTGACTGTACATTGATTTGTATTTAAATGCAGTACATTACAATCTATTATTGTGTAATTATATATTTTAATAATCTTTTTGCAGTTATCAGTATATGTCCTTGTTCATACAGGAATGTGCTGTATATGATATATTCCCATAATACACTGCAGCTGGTAGCTGGCAGTAGGACCAGGAGCTGGAAGATAAAGCTCTCTTCTTGGATTATCTGATGGTGTCATTTGACTTGAGGTGCAAGCCACACGAGAATGCTGCCTAGACACCACAAAGTCTCAGTGGATTAAACAACCAAGAGGGCAAGGGCCCGAGTGAACAGGCACTTATCATTTTTCAGATATCATCTTTCTGTGGGCTTGCAGAGGTTTTGAAGAAAGTGCTTTTTCAGCAGGAATGGTGAGGTTTGGGGGAATGACAGCAAGACGGTAGGGTTTAGCCGCAGCAGGAAGGTGATACAGTATCACAGTGACAGGAAGGAGAGGAGGGAATACGGGGAATTTGTGATGGTTGGCCGGGGTAGTGTATTCAGTGCATTTCTTCACGTGTGACTCTTATTCCAGAAAGCTGGGAAACTTTGAGAAATCTCAGTCCTAGTTGCCCCCTGTATGAATGCTGTGATTAATCCCACTCTGGAATTAGAGATTTATGGGTCAGCCATGCAAGGGCCTTGAATACCATCTGTTAACAAGAGCGATCGTTTCACAGTCAGGTAATTGGTTGCACTCGTTAAAAGTGAACCAGGTTGAGTGCCATCTTGTGGCTGCTGGCAGGGCTGCGCTTGTGAGGATGCCGCCCAATCACATCCAACTGAGTGCCTCCTTCCAGGTTCTGACCTTTGACCCTGGTCTTCTCAGAGCTGTAGTCTGCAGTTTCCGGCAGGCTGGTATCTGGGACTCAGCAGCTATTTTGGTCCTGGGTTTGGGCCTGGTTAAGTAGGCCATGGAAGTTTCTGGAGCACATGGTGTGCCCAGGACCCCCCGGGTAATGTAATGTTTGAATTTGCATGATTAAAACACTGACCTTAAGCTGCCCCTCCAATGCTCCGTTATTTTAGCAGCTCCGGGGGGGGCTTTCAGGATTCAAACACTCGTTGCTTCGGGTAGCATGCTGGCCCAGTGTGGCGACCTGTCCCCTCACGCCTCCAACGCTGTGAAGTTCATTCCCACCCCCAGTTGTGTGACTCTGCATTTGTGTTGGTCTCCTTGTCAGTCCAGAAACATGCTGTTAGTTAACCTGAAGTCTCATGCTCTGACTTGCAGTGGACTGAAAGCAGCCCCATCCCCGTGCTGTCTGGAACAGGCCCCCGCACCCCCTTGACTCTGCACTGGCCACACAAATATGGAACTGTTATGGTATTTTACACCATAAACCATTTGGAGTAGGCTGGAGGATCGCTGTGACCCTGCACTGGACAAATTGCAGTGGAACTGCTATGGTATTTAGTGGTATTAGATAACACTGCTGACTACACTAGACCAAGTCCTGCATGCATAGAAACTGTATGTAATATAAACAATTATATTTCACTATAAGAACTATATTATTATATTATAATATGCGGTAGTGCTTTTGCCTCAGATCTCCAGGGTTGGGGAATAAATCTCATCACTGTGTGTTTAGAGTTTGCCTGTTCTTTCTGCGCGAAATCATGGTAATGATCTCTAGCTAACTTCCTGGATCACAAATCAGCATTAACCCTATATTGGGGTTGGAATGCCCCGAATTAACTTCCCTGCTTATCTGCAAGCTGCAAAAGGAGGTTGATCACTTCATGTTTTTGCAGACACACACACTGGGCTGCACACGTGATTCAGATTCACAGCCAGGGCTCATATAGGTTTATGTAGTAGTTGATACTTTATTGATCCCCATGGGGTAATTCTCTTTATGCCTCCCTCAACTTGCTCTGTTCTGTTGGTGAGCGCAAGCTGGCTGTGAAGGGCAGCCACCCATAGCAGCACCCAGGGAGCTGCGGGTTAAGGGCCTTGCTCAAGGACCAGCAGACATGCCAAGGTCAGGGATTGAACCAGCAATCCTTTTAATCACAGGTGCTTAGCCCATGGAGCTACGAAACACCCGAGATGTGAGATTAAAAAATGCACAATAATTTCTTCATCTGCATAGACGTATTTGTATGTGCTTGGAGACAGATACAGTCCTGATGTGAGATGTAAGAGGCTGGTTAAGTCGGCAGGGTCTGTCCCCAGCCTGGGGTTTCAGAACCTCCTTGCAGTACCTCTGAATGAAAAAGCAAGAGATTCAAGCAGGATGCTCGACCCCCCCCCCCGCCCCCCCAGAGAAGCGAGCAGCCACCCTTTGCTCATCATTCCTTCGCTTTTGCGTGTTTGCTGTGTTTCTGGTAATGAGAAGAGGATGTAGGTGGCTGGAAACAAATCACAATCCATGTTGGTGTCTGGGGGGGTTCAATTTGTTTAAATATTCTTTAGCAGATGATTTATTTCAAGAATGCAGTTGAAAGCTGGGTCTTCCTGTGCCTGGAGCAGCTGGGGGTCGAGGGCCTTTGCTCAAGGGTCCAACAATGGACTCAGTCTACTGAGCTGGGGATTTGAACTGGTAACCCTCTGATCAGGGATACAAAGTCCTAACCCACTGAGCCAGACACTCCATGGGACCCCAGGCTTGAACCCACAACACAGCCAGGCTGCTTAGAATTGCAGTTTCACTTTCACAGTATTGAAAACAAGGTTTAGGGGCAACTGACTGGAAAGAAATGCAAAGATGGCCTTTGTTTTAATTATGTCAATGTCCTTGGTGTGCGGGGCTAATGCTGAATAAATGTTAAAAGTTGTCATGGCAATTTATAAAGTATTTCTCAGATTTTTGTTGGGTCTGGGATCCAGCATGTAATTATGCGTAAACCACTGGGGATGAGACAGACGATTAATTCAAGAAATGAATGTGTCTGAAATCTGTCGCTGGAAAGTGATAAATTTGTGTGTGAGTGTCATGGAATAATAGATGAATGTGGGCACTGGCTTGTCAGTTTACCTGTCATTCCTGGCTAACCTGGATATTTAATTTTGGTGTCGTGTTGCTTTGTGGCGGTCAGAATTAAGACGGGTCATCTGCAGTTTTCAGTCAGGCAGATTTGTCAGGTGCTGTGAGTAGTAAAATTGCCTTATCATGCCCCCTACTGGCAAGCTGGTGTTGCTGCCCTTTGTACACACAGCCTAAGGCTAATTACATAGGGATACATATTTTAATGCTAAGGCTTAGAAGATGGGGTTAGCGCTGTTGCCTCACACACCTCTGGGTTCAGTGTTGGTGTCCTTGCCATGGCTCTGTGCGTGTGAAGTTTGCATGTTTACCCTGTTGTTGTGTGGTTTCCTCTTGGTACACCAGTTTCCCCCCACAGTCCAAAAACATGCTGAGATTAATTGGAGTTACTAAATTACCCGTAGGTATGAACGGTGTGTGAGTGAGCACTGCGATGGGCTGGCACTCCAACCTGAGAATGACTTCACCCTAATGTGTCCCTTACAGCCATAAGAGGGACCAGGATGCAGAGGATACTGCAACCCAGGGTTCCCCAATTCTGGTCCTGGAGGGCCAGAATCCAGAATGCAGTTTTCAGATTTTCCTGCTCAGACACACCTATTAAACCTGGCAATTAGCTGGTGAACTGAATGTGTTTGAGCAGGACAGACTGACCCTCCAGGAACTGCACTGCGGAACCCTGCTGTACACAATCAGGTAACTAATAGCACGTTACCCCACCCTCTTTTGCTTCCAGCTTTAGCAGTGTGATCACTACCTGCCTACCCAGTTGGTATTATGGCTAGCTGCTCTTATCTACTGGAATGCAAGTTAAGGAACTGCAGTGTTGTAAAGGGAATTGGAAAACCTTCACGATAAATTCAAATTCAAAATAACTTTATTTGTCCCCAAGGCGCAATTAAAGGCACACAGGGCAGCTGAACAAGGACACAATGACATAAAATAGGTGGCTTAAATAAACTCCTTGTCCAGGGTGTCCCCAACCTGCTGTCCTGTCCTGCCAGAGATAGGCCCTAAGCTCACAGTGACACTGGGTAAGTTGTTGGCTGATGGATGGACAGATTTATAAAGGCAATGAATGTTTTATTTCAGACACAGAACAATTTCTCACAGTGTAGAATGAGGAACCAGCCTTTCAATTGGATTTCAGTGCATTTGAAAAACATACGTTTTATTGACTGCAAAACAGGAACTGAAAAAATATTGAGTCTCTGCAAGGTCAGAAATGCCTGTTCTGTAGTCCCCTTAGGGTCATCCATGGGAAATATTACTGATCCACAAATATCATCCTATGGAAGGAAAATGGCTTATCTTTCTGTGGGGAGAAATGGATCTGCTCCAGTGGTTCTGGATATTTGCTGACGGGTGCGTCCTGGTGACATCACGCCACTTGCCAGTCCAAAACCACGACTCCCAGCTTGTGCACCCTTTTAAACTCTGGTGACCGGCCTTTCAGCCCCCTCCTGCTTGTCCACAGCACTGGAAGGACCATTTTCTTGCATTTGTACCGCTGACAAAACCTCTACCTCTCTTGAGTTTTAACCCAACAAGAACCAATCAGATAAGTAATGGAAAGGAGGTTTCACCAATCAGTGGTTGTTGACACATTATTCTTCACCCCCTCTTTTGCTTCCAGCTTTTCCAGTGGGATCGCTACCTGTCCGCCCAGTTGGTTTTATGGCTTATAAATTTATGGTTTGTTTGTCTTATAGTCTTGAATGAAACTAAGGAGCTGCTGTTTTGTAGCTCAATCGCACAGGGCCCTGATGTAGTTTTCAAAACCTTTAATAACTTAAGCAGCAGTTAGTGTCTTTGTTATAGCCCACTATGTGCATATCTTAGCAATGCAACCAGGGGATATATATATATATGGAATGAATAACAAGAATGTGGTTGGGGGGGGGGAGGCTGGGTGTGAATTACAGCAATGTTTCCAAAATCTGATCCTGTTTTTGCTCCCTCCTAGTTCCTTATCAGGGAGCAAAAATGTGGACTGTCCAGCAAGGAGTTTGGAGGGAGCAAAAATATAGACCACCTGTGGGTCCATGAGGACCGGGTTGGGAAACGCTGATTTACTGTGTGAAGTATTGCCATGTGTCCTCTGAGGCTGACCACTGGAGTATGGACCAGCAGTGTTCTCAGGCTTCCTCATAATGATTATATGACGTAACATGTTCACATTATTCATACCAAAAAAGCGCCTAGCAGGTGATTTCAGATGTGCTTGGAAGTGAAGTATATCCGCCAGCAGCAAACTGGCACCATCTAGTGGTGATGTTCAATAATTGCATTGACTTGAATAATGATTCTCATATCATACATCGTACTGTAATATTGACTGACAACCACAGAGTGCTATAAGAGTTTTCCTTGGGAATATTGAATAAGCAGTACAGCTACTGATATGTTATAATTCAACAGTGAAATACAAAAAGAGTTTTTAGAAATTACGGGTGGTCGTTTTTAAAACTCCATTGCATGTTGTGAAGGGTTTATCTGTATTGCATCTAGTGGCATGTGCGTGGTTCTTTTGATTAGAATATAGTGATGCATAGTTATGATTCTGGTCTGGATGTGTTTTGATAGTTCTCTGTTTCTCCTCTTTTTCAGAAGGAGCTGAGTCTTCCCAGGAGAGGCAGCTTGTAAGTATCAGACAGGATGGCGACCTAATCCATGTCAGGGGGGACAGTATGAACTAGGAAAGGGTTTGTAAACTCCCAATTCAATTAAAAAGACTTGGATTTCACTTTAGCACTGAATACTTGCTTTGTGCTGATTGGTTAGTCTTATATAATCATGCATGTGTCACAAATGTTAAAAAAAAATGTAACACTGCTGGATGAGTCTTTCAGTTAAGAAAACAAACCAGTCAACACACGAGAAGAGATGAACTAATTGACTAGTTCAGTGTGTCTCCCTGACATGGATTATCCGGCCACCCTAACCAAACCTTTACAGTCTGTTACTATGTGCTTTTTGTGATTTTTGGACTGAAGTAGCATATTGTGACTCCTGCTGGAGTTTGTTTGGCTGAGATCTGCTGGGGAATGTTTTCACCCCAACTTTGCAAGGACACCTTTCTGCTCTATTCCTCCTTGTTCCCAGCAGGTTTCTCATATGTGACATCGGTTGTGATGGTTCTGACTGACGGTGTCTCTCCTGCAGCTGGCCTGTTAAATTCTGTATTAAGTTTTGACTCATTTGCTGCAATCTCAGTAACCCTGCTAGGAGAGCAAACCAGTTTTATGGGTGGGCAGTAAGACAAGTCTTGTGGATTATCATTGGATAATCCTGACCTTTCACCCTTCCCTCCCTAGCTGTGTCCTTGGTCTGTGCTAGAATCCAGCCAGCTGTATGATACTGTTGCTATGGTAACAGGCTCCACCTTCACATCTCTTCCCCTGGCATCATTCCCCGGCAACATGCCCCATGTGCATGTAGTGCCGCCGTTCCTGATTAGCTGATAGCTGGGACTGACCTATGACTCCTCCCTCGTCTGACAGAACAGACCAATTGCCTCTAGTTTTATCCTTTTGCGTGCACGCTATTCGTTTACCTTGTGACTGATGGCCTGCTGCATCTTTCTTGCCCAGTAACTATGAATGAGTATAGGAATGGTTTTGCTGATTGCGCAGTGTTCTTCAGGTAACTGCCTCCGTATGCTGTTTTGATTGGATGATACCAAGCAGGATTATTGAATGTGGTCGTGCTCTAAATGCTATTGCTCACATTTATACTGTATCACATGGGTCTGTCTCACACCGTAAAGCTCTGAGAAGCAGCAATGAGGTGTGTTCTCTCCATGTAAAAGCTGGCAATAGACAGAGAGGGTCCTGCTCCCAACCAATCAGCCGTTGCTTGTAGGGCATGTGTAAATATCCATGGCCTGCATTTTTGAGGTCAACCGGAATCTTCCTGTAATGAAAGTGAATTAGAATATGGGTCCTAATTACATGATGGCACAACGCGGAGTAAATGTGTCAGGATCTGTCCCTTTATCTGTCATTCCCTTGTTTGGCCAGCAGGTGTTGCTGGTCATCCTGTTCTGTGTTCCCCTAGTGCACCTTGGTTTTAGCTCCTAATGTGTTATTTGTTAATTTGTTACTCTTTGTTATTAGCATTTTGTTTAATTTCTGTGGGTTACATCTGTCCCTTGTTTTGTATCCATTACCATGTATATTTAGCTCCTGCCCTTATGTTGTTCCCTGGTTGTTCTTTGTGGTTGTTGTTGTGTTGGCTTCAGTTTAGATATGGGTATTGCTTTGTGTTTTGCTCCCTGTGTTCTACCTACCTACCTTTCATAGACCCCTCATGGTCCCTTTTGTTTCTGGTCCCTTTTGTTTCTAGTCCCTTGTTTTGTGAAGTGACAATGTGGATCATCCTTGTGGCATGCCCTGCCACCATAGCAAAATGCTCTAAAGACCAGGCAAAAATTGGAGAAGCTCTTCTGTTTTTCTAGCAGTCTGTGCCTTTAAATAGTGTCACTTTGTTCTCGGGACCCATGTACATATGTGAGGGCTCACAGAGTGGAAAGGAAAGAGCATGCACACGCACACGCACACGCCCCTTGATCAGCCATGGACCATGTCTGACACCTTTTGTGCTGTTCTCTCTGCTTACTTGTTTCCGGAACCCGACGTGCTCCAGGACTACATGGGGTACGCCGTGACCCCTGGCTCTTCATCCACAAGCCTCCTCTCACCAAGATGCCCTCTCCTGATCCTTAAGCTTCAGCCGTGCGTGGCGTCCTGTGCTCATGCTTAGTCCCTCTTTTGATCCCCCTGTCCACTTCTGGGGCCTGAGTCGCCATCTCTCTGTTTACCTATTGGCCATTGCATGCCTTACCTGGTGGAGGATGAGTGGCTAACAAAACAAGCATACCAGCTACCCAGTGGCACAGTGCCTGTCATGGCCGCCACCCTCTCCACACCTGACGGCATCGTCACATGTACTTTCTGGAGGGGAGGTGCCACGACCCCCCAGACTTCCTGCGGTGATGTAAGACGGTGACTGAGTACGGTTTGTCCGGCTCACAAGAAGACAAGTGAGAAATGAAACCCGTCTGATTCCTCGCCTGCCCCCAGGTTTGATTTCCCATGATGCTCTATGAGTTCTGTGGACTCCAGTCTTTTATAAAGAGATGGTCAAACTTGAGATATTCATTTTCTTAGCTGGCTATTGGTCCTATTATTTTGGAATTTAAATTGACACTAAGACCAGAATTACACCCAAAAGGAGATCAGCCTTGGTCAGGGAGGTCATGTGTCAGTCCAGCATGCCCTTCATTTGCAGTTTCCCTTCACCCTCCCTTGCCGGAACATCCAGTTATTCCCATTCTCGGTTCCCTTCCAAAGGCCAGCACACACACACCCCATCTGTAACACTGTTCAGGGTTTTAGTGGGACATGGTTAAATAAGGAGACTGCCTCGTTTGAGCACAGTGGTAAGTGGGCCGGACCACCCCTGTGGAGATCCCGACAGGTATCCCGGCACCGCATCCGAAATGAATGTCCTGCTCAGCCCCAAAAGTCTAATCTGGAGCTGGATAGGCTGCGCACATGCTCCGGGGAAGGACTGGGGCGCCCTGCAGCCTGAGGCTTCCAGCTAAGCTCCTCAGTATATAATAAGTTCACTTAAGCAGAATCAGAACTGGGTCTTTTGAGAATCCAGCGACACCTGCGTAACAGTTGAGTTTACGTAGACTTTACTTTGAGTTTAGAATGTTTAAAAGGAGCAAGGTAATTATGGGATGACGCAGGCCCATTTCCTGTCTGGGCGCCACTGTGCCAGCTGGCTGAAACATGGACGGCATTTTTGTCCCACCTGGTTACTGAAGACCTGCTGACCAGGCATCCATCTCCTCAGCTGCCGGACCAGCAACAGGAAGAGCCTGATCGTGACCTCCAGCACCTCGCCCACCCTGCCCAGACCTCACTCCCCCTCACACGGCCCCCCGCCAGGTAAGCATTTCTATAGGAATACCATCCATCTTGGCTAGATGATGCTGAAACGTCATGATGTTGCTCTGGGATTTTGTGAGGTCCTGTAAGGTTCCATCCCAGATCAAGGGCTAATTTCCTTACAGACAAGAAGCATGGCTCTATTAAGCTAAAAGATAGCATGGTCCTTATTGAGTAATTATGCTTGCTAGCTTTAATGGAACACCAAGCTGCTCTCACAAATGACAATCTATAGATTTTTATGGATAAAGCAGTGGGTGGAGTCTTGCTCATTGGTCAACTGTGTGACAGAAATCAGCGGGGGGTGGGGTGGCGGGTGGCGGGGCATGTTCCGCCGTCCCAGCACCAGCCAGATGCAGCTGTAAAAATGTCCGCATGGTTGACCATGTAACCTCTTCAGATGATAAAACCAGCTCTCGCAACTGTTTGCCTGTGGTGTTGCACCCCGCCCGATAGACCTCTGCTGAATGTCCCAGTCAGACTATTCCTTTAAAATCATATATCTGTAGCATTTATTCCCACTTTCTGCCCCTAATGAACTGTCTGTTCTAAACATTTCAACTAAGCCCATCTGCTATGGTTTGCACTGCAGGAAAACGACAAACGATAAGGACGTCGGCCATCTTGACAGGCTTTCCCCTTATTTCCCAGCGCAAACTGCTTGTTCCCAATGGAACCCACTGCATACATCAATCCAAAATCCACCCAAACCTTATGTTTTTTTTTTCCTCCTCGTTCGCCATTCCCAATGTGAAATACCCAGGCGTTCTCAGCTGGGATCATGTGACCATCCTTTAATCTCCCTTAAAGGAGCAGTGTGTTAGCGCTGTTTGTCTCAGTGGGGCAGGTGCATTACGTCTGGTGGGGGTGGTAAACAGAGATGCATGTGCATAAAAGCTGCAGCTTGTTACACATGAAATTCCCGCCTCCACACCCTTGAGCCTGAGCACGGAGCAAACACAACACTTAATGTGAGGTAGGGTCACGATGTGCCGCCTCACAAAGGCGTTTGTTCGGAGCCTTGATTCTGCTTAAAATGCAAATTTATAGCTGCTAATGAAGGTCGAGTGTGTTCCACCTGAGCTGGAAATGCAGGGTGCTGTTTGTTGCTCCAGGCTTCCAGAAGCTTACATATCCTTCAGGAGAGCCAAATAAATGCCCTGGGCTTTCAGTTTCTCAGGGCGCCTGAACAACCTCCATTTTGTGCTTCGTAATTGGCATCACAGATATAGTTCATTTTACCTCGGGGGCATTTGCTTAAGCTGCCCCCCCTCCCCCCCCCTCCCCCTCTCTGGAGCAGCTCCTTATTAATGAGAATGGAAACACTGGCTAGAAGCCTCCAAACACTCAAGGAGCATTTCACAAATTGTGATGTGTTGCTATGCTGGTGTTCCCTGCTGGTCAAAGACTTGCAGCAGTTGGGCAAGGACACACCTACATGTCACACCCACTTTTCAGAAAGACCAGCCCCCCAACTTACAGGAGAGTGACACGGCTCCTCAAAGGATCAAGAGCCACCGGCTCCCTCTGGATCAGCCAGAAAACAACCAAATACCGCATTGTAACTGCATACAGATTATCCCTTCCTGCGTCCATCACGTGACCAAGGCTAGGTTGTGGGCTCACCGTGAGCCAGAATCGATGTCTTTTTTCTGAACTCCTTGAAAGGAGATGGACAGCATTGTTAATGCGAGCGAGCACATTCCCCTCAGGCCCGCCAGTCAGTCCTGCCATCACAGATGCAGTGGCTCTATCCTCCTGGCACAATTTGCTGAAACCAGAACCTGCGTAATGCCCCTAAGTATGGGATGCTGTTCTAGGTACACCGAGACCCTGCTGGTTATTATTGGCTGTTTGAGCCTAGTAGGTGAGGTTTCATTAAAATAACAAGGGGATGCATTAGTCCTTTTTTTATTAGAAATGGTTTCCCCCCCGCCTAGTTACTGCCAAACCACCAGCAGGGCTAGAGTTCCAAGTCTGCAAGCTCCTCCACAGTGACTCTGCTGGATCTAGGCGGATGGATGGATGTTGTATTCACTGTAACTCTGTACTGTCTGGGCAGAGAGGGGGGATGCCGGGATTGTCCTTGTTTTCAGAGACATGGTCCCCATCTCCCATCTCGGCTGACAGGTTTCTGATGGAGTCCCACTCACTCTATATCAGCTGCATAAAAATAAGCCACCCACCTACTGCCAGTTAAAGTTGTTACCATCAACTACTTTGAACTCTGATTGATGGGGGGGGCTATATTCTACCCCAGCAGGGGTTTGGGGGGATCAAGGCGGAGAGCTCTTAAGGGTCCAATTATCGTTTTAAAAGTCCAGTTAGGCTGGTGAAAATTGCTGATGCAGTGTAGGGATAAAATATGCAGAGGACAAGGCCAGGGTCTAATTGAAAGGGACAGAGGAACCGAGACTTTGGTCCAGGCCTGCTGACTTTTCCCCAGACACGTAGGATGAGACGTCTGGGTAAGATCTTTGGGTCGAACGAGGTTCATATCACATGCCCCTTGGAGAAAATATCAGCTAATGATGTCACTCTTGAGCATTGACCGAAATGTACTGCCGGACATGTGGCATGAGAAACACAGCGGCCTCCCCTTTTTCAGGGTGTCATTCATCCTGACGGCTCCTCGCTTCTCTATCTTCATTCAGGTGCCCTTATTCTCCAGGGACAATTATGTGGTCATTAATATGTAACGTCCCATAAGAACCTAGGGCGCATGCATAATTAATGAGCATAGGCCCCAGGCTGATCCTGGCTGGGGTTCCTCTACACCTTAAGCTGTTTTCACCATCATTCACAATCAGATATCCTGAGCAGCTTCAAAGGTTTATTTTGTTAGTTTTAAAGAATCAAGTTTATTTCATTTTGAAATGGCCAGTCAGTCCATCATAGGATGTGCACTCACACATTATGGCCAAATTAGACATATTTTCGAATGCATGTTTTTGTACTGCTGGAGGGATATAGAATATGATTCTTGATCGCTTTTTTGGTCACGTGACCAGGAAGAGCTTTAGATCAGCTGACAACACACCACTGCCGATTTAGTCGCTGCTGGTTCTGTAATATACAGTGCATCTGTACTCATTTTTTCCATCCCTCCATCCCCCCATGCCCCCTTCCCCTCTGTTTCAGGGAGCAGCCCCCTGGACAGCCCACGAAACTTCTCCCCTAATACTGGGGTCCATTTCTCCTTCATCCAAGCACGCAGGTAAGCTGAAGAAGAAGCATGAACTAGCTAGGGTCTCAAGAAAAATCTATTGTACTCAACCGCTGATTGTTAGATCTGCAGACTTCAAGCAAGCCACATATTACAATATTGTCTTATATAAACATTAACATGGCCTCATAGCTTTTGACCTCTGAAAAAAATAGCTTTTGAATATTATTAATTTGTCATTAAATGGAGAGATGGAATGATGGACGATAGCTTTTATTATCAAGTACAATGAGATTCAGTGTCCATTACTGCTTGCATTTGAATCCAACGGGGAAAAATACCACTGAAGATAATAACGCCTTAGTGTCTCTGGGGGTTTCTTTGTTTTATGAGAAAAGCTTTGTTACTGATCCCAGCATCTAGGAGAGAGGACACTTTGAAGACTTTGAATCAAGGGCACCCTCTAGTGGGTGTCAGCATGCCTGCGCTAGCTATAAGATGCTGGTGTGATTAAGAAAATGTTACTTTCTATAAGTGAGAGAAGGTGTTAGAAGATCGATGAATAGATTGTGCCAATTGTCTCCACATGCTGATGTGTGTGTGTGTATATGGCAGGGGGCAGGGGGGCTTGACCAGGCAGTAATGCTATTCTTCTCTCTACGCAGTCACGGACACCAGGCTGAAAGGTAATACATCACCCCCTCCCATTTTTACTTCTTTGAGTTGCCTGCAATGCATCCTAGGGGGAGGGGCTTACGCTCACACTGCCCTGTTACGGCCGACTCCTCGGTGCCCCTGTGACCCTCGGCTCAGCCGATTAAAGTGGCTCTATCTGCCTTTCTGATGCTGTGGATGGAACACAATTTGATTTGGAGTACAGTGCTCAGTAGGTAGTGCTGTTGCCTCAGTGTATATGATATAACTATATGGAAACATGGAGTAGGTTAGGAGTATCTGTGTGCGTAAATTAAGGAATCCAGGATTCCCATCAGATTTCAAACCCAAAAGCCAGTGGTGGTAGCTTAGTATGTAATGTCTCTCTGTGTAGTATTTGCTATCATACTGGGGGGGTAGGGGAGTAGCTCTGGCCCTCTTATGTGCTCCCCCCACCCTGCATGACAGAACCGATGGCCGCCGCTGGTCCCTGGCCTCTCTTCCCTCGTCGGGTTATGGGAGCAATACGCCCAGTTCGACAGTGTCGGTGAGTGACGTCTGACGGTATGGCGGTTCCTTTACTGCAGCTCTGAGCAAATTATTGGGAATTGTACCAGTGCAGGACATTAGAGTGTCATGCTGGACACCATTTACACTGTAAAAAAACTAAAGGAGAGAGCATCGCATTTCTATCTATGAAATCAAAAATCATATTAATGTTCTGCATTCAAATATTGGTCGATGTCTTGGTCGCTACCTTCCCCCAAAATGTTTTACCTTTACCTGTTTTACCATTTTTTATTTTAAATCAATAAAAACCCGAAGATCTGAACTTTTCTGCTCAGTTTAAATTTGCTTTGAGAAAAGAAACCACTGATGGCAATAAATCTGGTGACAAAGGTGTAAAAGTGGCTCCTCTGCATGGAGTTCCTCTAGGCAGGTGATACATAAGAAGAGTGAGTGTGTGGAAAACCCACCTCCTTGGCTTTTAACCCCGCCCATCTGCCTCTTCCAGTCATCATGCTCCTCCCAGGAGCGGCTGCACCAGCTGCCCTTTCAGCCTACAGCGGATGAGCTGCACTTCCTCACCAAGCACTTCAGCTCTGAGGGCATCGCGGACGAAGAGGGCCAGTGTTCACCCCCCCTGCGGCCCCGCTCACGCAGCCTCAGGTCTGTGCCGATCCTCGCCCCGCCCTCGTCTCCGCTCCTCTCTATGCAATATCACTCACACGACTTTCTTTAGCACTGACAGGGATTTAAAGGTCACACTCTGGGAGAGGGCTTTGGGTTTTGACGGCCTTTCATCGAGTCGTGGGTGATCTTTTTTCTCCAGCTCAAAGGACTGACATGCCAGAAAGATTAAAACAAAAATCACATGCACGACCCTGCTGCTGCCTGACAGATATCCTCCCCCTCCATCTCCTGGCCCTGTCTGTCAGTGTTCTGTTCTGTTCATACCAAATCTGCAGGCGATGCACAATTGAATTTCCAAAACTCACCGAGTCCACAGGATACGTTTTCAAGAACATTTTTGTGGATGGTTCTGGTTCCCAGTACTGTAATATATGATGAGGAGGCCTGACTTTACTGGTGGTGTCATCTATCTGAAAAACAACAAAAAACGGATTGACTTTTGGAATTTTGCTGTTCAATTTATGATTCAAGATTTTTAGCACTTTCTCTTATCTGCGGCTACATTACCTGCTGCTAAATTATTTTACATACTATATATTATATATAGAAAGTTTATATTTAGTATTGTTATTTATAAAGAGTCCACATACATCGTTCCATTCACCCAGTTCATGTATGTATACTGTGTGTCTGTTCTCCTGTCATGTCATGTGCACTGTGTGTGGTCTGTGACTTGACTGGAGATTCATGAGAACACACCCTATCTTCCAAATCTCCTCTTTATCCCCAGGGGAGAGATTCTGGTAGATGTTTGCAAAAGCCCCGGCTCCTGTTAACTTTTGGATGGTGGCAGCAGAAATTCCATAGTCCGGGGTCTTAAATTAAACCGCTAATCATTAAATAAGAAATAACTTGAATCTGCAGAAAATCTGAACTTATTCCGTGGAGCAAACCATTCCGAAATCGAAACAAAACCTGTATGACCCATTAACAATGGTTTCTTTATAGCTGCCATATCACCCCTGTGGTGCATGCAGAATACTCAGGCCTGATTTCAAGGCAATAAACTTACATGTCATCAGAAGTTGGCACCTAGGGACCTGAAGCGCCGTCAGTGGGTGGGAGATCCCAGTTTGATCGACAGCTTTGATGATGTTGCACCCAAGGGTTTACTCTCCGAATCCTAGTTGTCCTCGTTCCTGAGAGATGTCTTTCTTTGCAAAGATGGTAGAGGCATAGGATGAGAGGTACATCTCTCTCCAGGAGGCATATCTTTTCAATGCCTTAAGCACATCTTATTTCCCTGAAAATATTTGCCCCCCTCCCAATTTGACTCCCCGTTCCTGGTCCATGGTCTTCTCTGATCTTTGTGGTCTGATGGTGTTGAGAGTTAACTCGGCTGGGGAGTCATTATCTTCACCCCCACAATCCACCCTTTCAGGCTTCCGTAGCATGCTCTAGAACTTGTGTCCGTAAGTGGAAATTAGTGGGAGAACATTTTAAAATGAATTTCTGAAAGCACTTCTTTACACAGTGTGTAGTTAGAGTATGAAATAGTTTCTCTCTTAGTGTAGTGCAAGCTAAAACCCTGGGTTCCTTTAAGTCAGAGCTAGAAAAGCTCTGAGCTGTTAGATAAGTTCTCCCCAAACGAGCTTGATGGGCCGAATGGCCTCTTCTCGTTTGTAAATTTAGACCTTTTGTTGATAATGCAGAAGGCAACATTTCTCACTAAGGCTCACATGGTCACTCAGGAGGCAGGTTTTGAAGTATCTCGAGAATCGCTTGACTTCAATTAATTTTTTTCACTTTTTTTTTTTTTTTTTTGCTCTTTGGACTCCTTATCTTAAATCAGGAAGGTGAAGAAAGGCAAAATCAAATGGCTGTTGTCTTTTTAGTACCCTGACTGGAGATTGTTATTGTTGTGTCAGGTTATGCAAGTTTACTTTATTAGTTAAGATACCTAGTAGGTACAAAATCATGCTCAGTTCAAGAAGAAAGATTTCCTGCGCAAAGATACAGCCCTTACTTGTCTTTTGCTTAAAGGTTTTTTGTGAAGAAGCTCGTTGAAATACAAAATGATGACAGCAATACCCCCAACGCTTTTCATCAAGATCTGACACGAGCACGAGAAAATGCTTCGATGGAATTCCAGTTTCTTCTGTCTTCTTAAAATCTGCCAACGTCAATACCAAAGTCAAAGCAGTAATCAGTCAGTGTCATGTTTGACCTTTGCCATTTGTTTTATGATGCTTTGAAAAAGTTCCCGAAAAAGCCATTGTGAGGCCCCTGTTATTCCTCATGTGATGTGTCCTGTTAGAAAGATGATTGGCTGCCTTATGGGCAAATGGGGAGGCCCCTGTTATTCCTCATGTTATGTGCCTGCTGGGCCAATGGGGAGGCATACTGGTTGGAAAGCTGACACACTGGCATTGGCTGTGCTGGTACTTCATGAGGATGCTGTGCGGTTGCCCTAGTGACCAGTTCCTCACTCTACTCAAAATGACTTATGCATGACCTCACATGGCGGTTGAGTGCCTTCCCCTGAGACGACATGCTCATTTCCTGTTCTCACTGCTCTATGACGTTGACTTGCTGTTTTTCTCAACCACTCCCTTCTCCCCAAATTTAAATTTCCTTCCACAGAGCCCAGGCCTGCCTACGTTTTCTCTTAAATGACTAGAAAGCCTGAAGCTGCTGCCCCTCCCTCACCCTGATCACGAGAAGCTCTGACATGCACCTTAGATCAGGCTAAGATCAACCACAGCCTGTTATTTATGATGGAAGCTGACTTGGAATTTCATCATTCTTTAAGGCCCTAGCTTTCTCCTTCTCCTCTTTGATGTGTCAAATCAAACGGGAAAACGACAAGGTGCTCAGAAGCCTTGGGAGATCTGGGCTGAAGCCCATCCACTTTACAGTGACTGCATCCTCAGGTCCTGCTCTCATGGGGAAGCCTTGATCAAACGTTCTGCACATCTGAGTTGACTGTTGAGTTCTGCGTCTGATCCTGTTGCAGCCCTGGACGCTCTCCAGTTCCATTTGACCACGAGATCATCATGATGAATCATGTCTACAAGGAACGGTTCCCAAAGGTGAGCCTAATGTGAATGACCGGAGTGTGTTAATGCAAGAAATGTTCAACTTATAATGAAAGAGGGCTGACATACAGTACCAGTCAAAACTCCATAGAAAGGTTTATATGTACAATTGTCTGCATTTCAGAAGAATTATAAAGACATATAAACACATATGGACTAACGCAATGACAAAAAACAGTATTAAACAAAAAAAAATATTTGTTGGAGTTGGGGGGGTGGGCAACTCTGTGGGTTGCCAGTTCAGATTGTTTCTGGTACTGGTGGCACTCCCTTGATCCACGGTTTGCAGGACAGCCCTTTTCCAAGCTGATTCCCAACCCACACTCGCTCTCCACCGGTTGCAGGCGACGGCCCAGATGGAAGAGCGTCTGGCCGACTATCTGGGCTCCTTCTCTCCGGAGAAGGTGATTCCCCTGGCGGACGGAGTGCTCAGCTTCATCCAACAGCAGCTGGTCAAGCTGTCCCGTGACTGCCTGCAAAAATCCCAGCAGGGCCTCATCACCTCTCGCTATTTCCACGAGCTGCAGGACAACCTGGAGAAGTTGCTGCAGGATGTGAGTCAGCAGGGTCACATGACATCACACACTGAATTTTGGGCTGGGGGGATCTATGCATGACATTGATTTTAATTCATAAATTAATAGTTTGTATAGACTTGTGTATTTTTTTGGACATGAGTAACATGGCCACAGGACAATTTTATAGTCAGCGGAAGCATTTCTCCCATTTCTGTAACCACTTGTCCAAATGAGGGTCAAGGGCCTATGGGCACAAGGCAGGGAACATCCCAGGATGGGGCACCAACCCATCACAGGGCACAATCACATGTACAGGCTATTCGGTGAGGAAATGCCATGCGGAGGACATGCAAACTTCACATACATGGAGCCCGGGAAGAACCTCAAACCCTGGTCCCAGGGGCGTGAGGCAACAGTGCTAACCACTGCAGTGCACCATGCAACCCACAGCAAAAACATTTACCTACAGATTCCAGTGGTTGATTTTTAATTGAGCTCTGCTGGGACACACGGAAAATAGGTACTATAATGCCTTTGTATAATATTATTCACCAAAAATTTCACACGTGCATCAATTGATTTTCAATTCTGAGAGTTTCGGGGTTGCAGGTAATCGTTAGCTAGTTATAAAATATAAAATAATGTTTGTTTGGTGGGTTCTGTGTGGATCGGATTTGTTTTCCTTTAATGGTTCCGGCATGACTGGCATCCTGTCTGGGCTGTCCCCCCCCAGCCTTGTGCTCTGTGCTGCCTACGATAGGCTCCAGGCCTCCCCCCATCCATGACCATGACCGGGATATGTAGTTAGAAGATGGATTCATAGTTCCATCTTGAAGATCAAGCTCAATCGCATGAGTTCTGTTAGAAACATGCCACTCTCTGATAGTCGTCTCCCCTCACAACCGGGTTTTATTGTCATGCTTCTTAGATGGATTTAGGTGGGAAGTAATGTCATCGCAGATGGCACGCATGCCTGAGATGGTTGACATCATTAGTCACTCGTCCGTCACATCGCTCCTTCAGTGCTGTCTCCATTGTCTTATTGTTGGGGGGGAGGGGGTGTTATTTTTCCCCGGCTCACTGTACATGACAGAAAGGTGAATCACACTGTATGGAGGGAGGGGCTCTCACGCCGAGCAGAGATGGCTGATTTGGAGGGCTGTTTGTGTATGGGAGGGGTCACGAAGGGGAGGTGGTAGTGGGGAGGGACTGTGTATTTAATCAATCCTTACCATTTGTGGGGCCCAGGCCATCAAACATTAGCTGGAGTATAAACTGTCAGTTGGAGACCAAAACCGCGACTGGCCATAGTGTGGAAAGCGGGAGTGAACCGATGGCCTTACACAGCGTCCGGACTGTGTGCGGAAACGGGGGCTCTGTGTAGGATGCCCGGGATGTCACCACAGGGGTGCTGGCGGGGCGAGCCGATGCCGCCTCTCACTCAATCAGCCTAGTCCTCCCCACTTTACTCATTAATTACCCATAATCCTCTACCTAGAATGGAGCCATTTATGTTGTGTGTGTGTTGTGGTGTAGAATCAAAAGCTGATTGTACGTGTATACCTCTCAGCCTGCTGGTGTGGGGGAACGTTGACTTTGTTGTATGCTGAAAGAGACGTGCTGTCTTGCTTAATTCATTTCCTCCCACACTTCACATTTCACTGTCGGGGCTGACCCCGCTCTCACACAACTGAAGTCTGACTTATGGACGACTCGTATTTACAGATTGCCATATTTGTTATATTAATAATTATGGGTTAAATGCAATGGTTTGTAATAATAACGCACCTAGTACTTTGTGACACTCGTGAAAATATTGTACAGTTTGTCAGCTTGAGGTACGGTATAGTACCATATGACCTTTTTATTATTACTGTAATATTATTAATACTATGTATAGTAGTAATGTTCCGACTTACCTTCATAGTTGACTTAAAGACAGATTTAGGGACCAAATCTTGTTCATAACCTGGGGACTGCCTGTACATCTCCCCATTGCTGACACTGTACCCCCATTTTCTCTGCTGTCATGCATCCTTGTTCTTTGCGAGCGGTTCTTGTGAATCATTTTTTGGTTTTTCAGGTAAGTTTGGGTAATTCAATTTTTTTCCCAGGTAGTACATACCCTGCATGGAATGTCAGTCCATCATAAAGTGCAAACACACACACACACACACACACACACACAGGTTTGTAGTTATATATTTGTGGGGACTCTCCACTCTTCTAGGCAGAAATCTTTACTCCCAATATGGCGACCTTAATCTCTATCCAGCCATAACCTTAACCATAAGTAACCAAACAAAATACGAGACTTTGAGTTTTTTGATTGCTGAAAAATTGTCCGCAGAATATGAAAAAGCACGTTTTTATCACATTGTGAGGTACATTTGGTCCCCATAATGTAATTTATACAACAGTTAGCCCCAGCCAAGAAATCAGATTAGAAAAGAAGTTTTCTATAAGTGCTGTTATTAGAGTATAATCACATTCGGAAATTTCACATCAGATGTATCACTTCGCTTTACATGAGTATCTAAAAATTTAGTTAAATTTAAATGATGCAGAGTAGTTGGGAGTGAGTGTTTGTCATGCGTCTTTTTAAATAAGTAAATAATCAAGTACAATATTACCTGCTGTGGCTTATTACTTTTAACTCAAATGCTACTCGATGAAGTGTTGTATCAATGTTGTGTACAGTAGTTGTACTCTAATATATTATGGCTGTAGGTATCTTTGTGATGTGTTGGAGTACAGCCGCACCTTATCTCGCATGTTATTGCTGAAATATACATACTACCACCTCCCCCCCATACACACACACACACACACACACACACACACAATGGGCAATTTTGAGACTCCAGTTTACCTACTTGCATATTTTTGATTACTCTGAGTAAACATGGGGAGAACATGCACACACTCAGTTAACAGAGGAATGAACCTGACAGCCCTGGAGGTAATATCAAGGAAATAACAGATGTGGGGATGCAGGATGTAGATTGAAATAGTCTGGGGATCAGTAAGTGTTATGGAGTGGTATCGTGAGTTTTTGCAGAATGATGGAAGTGCAAAGTGTTTAGTCCCACCCTCCACTGTGTGATCTTGTGGTTCCCTCCAATGGCGGGTCATGACAGCCAGGTGATGTAATCATGGACAGGCTCACGAACGGTCAGAGAGTGCAGAGGTGGCCTTCGTCACGCAGCTGGTGAGGAAGCTGATGTTCGTCATCGCCCGGCCTGCACGGCTGCTGGAGTGTCTGGTAAGGCCAAGTGGGGGGGGGGGGATGGTATCCCAAACCCAAACCCTAGGTAATGCTTTCCAACAAGGGCATCCTAACGTATGCAGCAGCATTGCCAATTAATAAGTGTGCTTTTTCCAATTAAATTACATTACCAGGAATTACGTGGTTCAATCAAATCTAGGATTTACTGCTTTTCCTTTTTTAATTATCAGGTACTTCAGCTTGGATGAGAACATTACAGACAGGAGCCTGTTACTCTTTACTTAGTTAAGCAGATCCCATGTTCCTGTTGAAAGCTTTGCAACCTGAAAACGGGAAGCCTGTCCCCCTCATTATCATTGCAGTTGTAGCTTGCTTGAAATTGAATGGCATTATTGTTAATTGTCTTACCTGTAACTGCATAATTTTCAGTAACGCTTCTAGCTGGCAAATGGCCTGACTGATTGGACCCTCCTATTTGTATTGAAGCCTATAAGCCACTAAGTCTGCTGGCCACTTATATCAAGAACTCAGTCACCCTTGCGACAGCATATAGAATGGCCTTGATAAATTTTGCCAGTTCTGGGAGGTTTTATTAGGCAAGCAATAAAGTAAAAACAATTCTTATTGGCTGACGGAACTATTTTATCATGTCATGGTATACTCCAAGATGTGCAGTATTGTCAGTTATTATTAATAGTGTATGTGAAAGAGGCTTAAATAGTGATCCAGGTAAGGTATTGGTTTATGAATATTACAGGAGTATCTACTGGGTTGAGAGAAGACTTAAGGTGGTTGTAAACTTTCACCCTGTTTCGTAGGAGTTTGACCCTGAAGAGTTCTACCACCTTCTGGAAGCTGCGGAGGGCCATGCCAAAACGGGCCAGGGCATCAAGTCGGACATCCCCCGCTACATCATCAGCCAGCTGGGCCTCACCAGGGATCCCCTGGAGGGTAAGTACCCACAAGTCCCCCTGAACAGGCTACGGAAATGCAGATAAACTGTCTCAATAGACACTGATATAATTATGCACTGGGGGAGGGAAGGCCATACGAGAGCTAAGGGTGTCAGTATCCCCCCCCCCATGCAGAAATGGCCCAGCTGAGCAGCTATGACAGCGGCCACCCCGACACCCCCGAGACAGACGACTCCACTGAGGTGAGCCGGCTGTCCCTGAGCAGCAGAGAGTGCCCCCCCCCATCCTCAGGCTGACCCCCGTCCCTATTCCTGCCTTGCAGAGTCGCAGTGCCTCGGTACAGCAGGTCAAAGCCAAGGCCCCCCGAGAGGAAGACTTTGAGAACATTAAGCTGATCAGTAATGGAGCTTATGGGTGAGCCACCCTGGGACAGCAGAACCCGACTGTTTCCATGACAATGGAGAATACTCATTTCAGAACCCATCGTGCATGGTCTCATTGAATGAGTCACTATTGGGTCGGATGGACTGCAGGCTGTGTGTGGAGACACAAGTTCCAACTGGATGCGTAAATTCTATGTTGTGTGTCCTCTCTGAAGTGCGGTCTACCTGGTGCGGCACAAGGAGACACGGCAGCGCTTTGCCATGAAGAAGATCAACAAGCAGAACCTAATTCTGAGAAACCAGGTCCAGCAGGCCTTTGTGGAGAGGGACATCCTGACCTTCGCGGAGAACCCATTCGTGGTCAGCCTGTTCTGCTCCTTTGAGACGCGCCGGCACCTCTGTATGGTCATGGAGTACGTGGAAGGTACAGTGAACCTCTGTGGGTCATACCTACACACATAAAACACGTTGGTCTACTCCCAATACAATAAGACTCCCCTTTGCCACTTATAAAAGGGCTGTAACTAACGACTATTTTTCTATGGATGAATCTATCGACTACATTACCGATTGGTCGATTAATCTAAATGATAAATTTTCCCGCAGAAAATTATGGGGCGCAGTTTGTAAAGGTACTAAACATTTTTCTACTTGCCACTTTTTCAACATTTACTGCAATTTTCTGACATTTAGCTGGAAGTCAATGGTGTTGTGGATCATCAGATTTTTTTGCTGTGTGGATTATTTCCAAAATTGTTCACCATAAATGGTATGCCTATATATAAATATTAAATGTAAATGCTAAATATAAATGTTAAAAGTGTAAAAATGTAAATATAAATATTAAATGTAAATATAAATGTTAAATGTAAATATAGAAAAATGTTTAGTACCTTTACAAACGGCGCCCCATAGAAAATCAAATTGCTCGTTTAATTTAACTTGACAACAACAAACTGTATGTTATTGCAGTTAGTCAATTAGTAATCTGTATACATTTGGTGTATCCTTAATTAAATTATGTGCATTAAATTCGGTTAGCGGAGCATGTTTTGCTGATTAAGGTCCGACTTGTTTATTTTGTAAATATAGTTTTAATTTTTATTTCAGTTAACGTTTTTTTTTTCATTAGATTCCGTTTCCTTTCAGTTTTATTTTGCAGTAATAATACTGGTCCCAACAAGCCCAACGCTCACGAACAGACGTCAATTGGTACCGTCAATCAATGTAGAATAAGTCCAAATTTTAGCCTAAACATAGGCTATTCTCAAGCACTTATTCAACTGACATTCAACTGACTGGCAGCACTTAAAAATGTCATCTATATCTTATGTTCTATAGATACCTTCATAATGCATTACAAAGACTGGTATAAGAATTAATATAGTATTACAGCATGTTCTATTGACATTAAGGCATTATGGAGTTGGTTACAATATTTCATAACCTCCAATAAAGCTCTCATCTATAATGCACCATAGATACATTCATAATGCATTATAATGGTTGATTTAAGAATTAAGGATGCTTTTTACTGCATTATGAAGGTATATATATTTCATTATACATGAAAGCTTCATAATGCATTACAAATATGGCTTTATGAATGCATTATAATGTATATTCTTACAGAAGTGGCATTCATAGAAAGTCCTACTGGTGCACTGAATACTGCATTATGAAGGTATACCTAATGTAAAGCATTGTCAAATTAACAGTTCCCTACCATTTGAAAAGGGATTGAAGGTTTGAGGGACCTCTGAAAAATAATGTGTGCTGGAGCTGGTACTTTATTTTGATGATGGCAGGAGTGGAATGATGAATAATTAATGATGTATTGCTGTCTTCACTAACCACTTTGGTCCTGGGGCATTTGCTGGTTCCTGCCAGGTGGGGACTGTGCCACCCTTCTGAAGAACATCGGGGCTCTACCCGTTGACATGGCCCGGATGTACTTTGCCGAAACTGTTCTGGCTCTCGAGTACCTGCACAACTATGGCATCGTTCACCGGGACCTGAAACCTGATAAGTAAGACAGTTTAGCTTACATATCTGGCACAGCAAATTTGCAGTATGTGTCTGGATATGCTGTTGGGCATTTCGTATTTTGACTTTGAAATGTAATAGCCTGAATCCATACTTTTCTAACATTTCTTTATGTGTATTTATTGATGGTCAGACTTTTGTTTCCCGTTTAGTTGTGACTAAGCTCTTCTTCTGCACAGTTTGCTCATCACATCGATGGGACACATCAAGCTCACAGATTTTGGGCTCTCCAAGATTGGGCTGATGAGCCTGACCACCAACCTTTATGAGGGGCACATCGAGAAGGACACACGAGAGTTCTTGGACAAACAGGTAGATCCTGCCTGCCAATCCAATTGATATCTCAAGCTGCAGTTTTGGATTACTTCATCTGATGCGTGTTCACAGGTCTGCGGCACTCCAGAGTACATCGCTCCAGAAGTGATTCTTCGGCAAGGCTATGGTAAACCAGTGGACTGGTGGGCCATGGGGGTCATCCTATATGAGTTTTTGGTGGGATGCGCCCCATTCTTTGGAAATACACCAGAGGAGCTCTTTGGACAAGTCATCAGTGGTTGGTACCTGGCAAATTCTGAAGTAGTTCAGATTTGTATCTTCACCCAAGTGCTCTCTATATTCCATTAATTATGCGACATCTTGGTGCGTCACATGCCTCTTTCATTATATAGACAAGATTATCTGGCCAGAAAAGGATGAGGCCCTGCCAGCTGAAGCCCACGACATCATCTCTAAACTGCTCCGTCAGAGTCCCCTGGATCGGCTTGGAACAGGTGTTTCTCTATACCAGGGCTACTCAAACCATGGTTCTCAAGGTCTGAGCACTGCTGATTTTTCAGCCTTCCTTGACCTGTGAGGCAGGTATGAAGCCTCTGACCAGTCAGAATCAGTAAGCTAAATACCAAGGAGAACTGAAAACAAGGTCTAGATTTGAAATCGAAGGCCAAATTTGAAGAGCCCTGCCCTATACCTCAGAAATTCCAGCTGCATCCTGAAGTGGGTGTGCACCTACCATGGATGTGTGTCTGTGTGCAGGCAGTGCCTTTGAGGTGAAACAGCATCGCTTCTTCATGGGCCTGGACTGGACCGGTCTGCTGAGGCAAAAGGCCGAATTCATCCCTCAGCTCGAGTCAGAAGACGACACCAGCTACTTTGACAGTAAGCCACTTCAGTCTATCCCACTCCCAGCTGTTGGCCCGTGCATGAATTCAGCAGTGAGGACCCATCTCCTTGCCCTCTTACAGTCTTCCTTACATTTCTCTGTCCAGCTCGATCCGACAGGTATCAGCATCTGGATTCTGAAGAGGACACCAATGATGATAAGCTTGTAGAGATGCGCCAGTTCTCATCCTGTTCTCCTCGATTCAACAAGGCAAGTCACCGCATGGCAAGCAGTGACCTAACCGATCCCCCTCCCATACTCATTATTGATCTGTTCAGATCTCCACTTTCAGTTCAGGGATATACAGTACTATGCAAAAGACTTAGGCAGCCAAAGAAAATGATGTATAAATAATATTCATGTTGGTGTAAAACTATGCTATTATATCTATCAAACTGTCAAAGTGTATTACCTTAGCCATTTCAAAACTTCTGCTAAAATCACCCCAATATTTGCAGCAACCACCCAGTGCACACACGCATGTTTTTACTATTTAATTAATTAAATGAACTGGTGATGAAATTTAATAAATACTGGAATGGCTGAGGTGCCCCTGAAGATTGGTTAGGGAACTGAAGTGGTGTTCGTCCAGCCATCCAACTAGATATCAGTAACATTTTGGTAAACAGAAGAAATTATTACTAGTATTTATTGTGTTACTTTTAATTTGTATATGTTCTAATGTCAAATAGTGTTTTTGTTCTGAGCAAATGTGCACTTACTACCCAGATAAATAGCTTTAAACATTTCTTTGCACTGCCTAAGGCTTTTACCCAGTTCTCTGTGTCAGTGACAAAGATTTTCTGCCTTCTCCCTCTAGGTTTACAGCAGCATGGAGCGTCTGTGTCTCGCCGAGGAGAAGCAGACACCACCTGTGACTAAGTGTAGCCTCAGTGAGGAAGGAAGGGATCGCATCCACAGCCTGTGCGGCTCCAGGTCACATGACCGTAACTGGATAGCAGGCTCCCCTGAGATGTGAGTGCAGCCGTAAAGCGTCTCTGAGGCTCTGAGCTGATGGCAGGACGGACCAGCTGCATGTGTCTGCCCTCAGTTTGCGCAAGAGACTGTCCATGTCAGAGTCATCCCACACGGAGAGCGACTCCAGCCCGCCGCTGATGGGGAGGCGCCGCTGCTGTTCGGCCATCATCGAGATGCCACGTTTCTCCATCTCCGGCGAGGGGGAGGTACCCAGCCTTGCTCAGCCCTTCCACACCCTGATTGGTGGGGCCCTTGGGGAAAAGCTCTTCCTCCCCATCCCAGAGCAGCCTGCCGAGAGGCGGCTAAAGCTGGAAGCATCACCCACCAGCAGCCAGCTCAGTGAAATCCCCCCAGCTGGTGAGTTTGGGTCTGAATGCACATCACATTGGGGCGGCATGCTGGTGCAATGGCTAGCACTGTTGCCTGGGTTGTGGAGTTTGTATATTCTCCCCGTGTCGTCTTGGGGTTTTCTCCGGGTACTCCAGTTTCCCCCCACAGTCCAAAGACATGCTGAGGCTAATTGGAGTTGATAAATTGCCCATAGGAGTGCATGTGTGAGTGAATGGTGTGTGAGTGTGCCCTGCGATCGGCTGGCCCCCTATCCAGGGTTTTTCCCTGCCTCGTGCCCGTTGCTTCCGGGATAGGCTCCGGACCCCCCGCGACCCATTAGGATAAAGGTTGGAAAATGGATGGATGGATGCACATCACAATATCCTCCTGTGACTAGGAAAGCTTGTTACATGCTCTCATCTGAAGCCTGTATTTTTAACAGCTCAGACCTTCTTTCCTCTTAAAGGGGGAAACCTTAAATCTGTATTCTTGTATTATAACGTTTCTAATGCTTGTCCTGGTGACATGTACCTGATTTTTAATGTAGAGCATAACCTGGGCGACCTGACCTGACGTGTATGTTCAGTGAATGACCCATGCATGAGTAACATGTACGTTCAGCCCACTGTATCCGCGGATCGAAAGTATGCTAAAAGAAATATCCAGGAAATACTGAAAAGCCAAAAGTTGAATTTGCTGTGCTTCTAACACTACGCTGAATCCATGTGAATGAAGTGACGTAGCTTTGGGTGTTGGTGAGTGATAACACAGTTTGTGTGTTTGAGTGTGAGAGAGAGAATGAATTTATATTTTCTCTATTTATAATTATATTGTCTGTATGTATTATGACGGTCTAGTCTGTACTGAACATATACTGACTTTTTTTTTTATTATTCCCGAAACAATACAATATTAAAACCATTAACATATCATATATACTGTATTAGGTATTATAAGTCATCTAGGGATGAGGTAAAGTACATGTGAGTAGGTTATATGCAAATACTATGCCATTTTATACAGGGGCCTTGAGCATCTGCGCACTTTGGTATCCACAAGGGGTCCTGGATCCAATCCCTCATGGATACAGAGTGTCGACTGTATGCACAATAAATGGCCCGTGTGTGAATAGCAAGTATGCAGAACAAATGACCTTGTGAGTTTGCAGCAGGCAGCAAGGGTAACGTATCAGACTGCGGGGCCACCATGGGGCCCCCCGGCACCGATGCCCCCAGGGCCATCAGTGACCTGGCAGCCCGCCGCGCCCGCCACAGGCTGCTCTCGGGGGAGCCGGCGGAGAAGCACGCCCTGCGGCCGCTCAGCAAGGTCATCAAGTCGGCCTCGGCCACCACTCTGTCGCTCCTGATCCCAGGAGGTAAACCTGCATGGCTCCTCCCACAGGCCTGCCTCCATGCTTCCTGTCACATGACCTAAGAGTCGCTGTCTCTCTAGCAGAGCAGCACGGCACCTCGCCCCTCGCCAGCCCCATGTCTCCCCACTCGCTGTCCTCCAACCCCTCCTCACGGGACTCCTCCCCCAGCCGGGAACTGTCGCCCGCCACATTCCGCACAAAGCCAGCCGTCATCATCCATCGCTCCGGCATGAAGTATGGCTTCACTCTGCGTGCCATCCGTGTCTACATGGGTCACACGGACGTCTACACCATGCAGCACATGGTTTGGGTGAGTGGGCTGTAGAGGAGAGCAGTGGCACCACTCCGCGTTCACCTCTTTATTTGGTCGAGCTTGCCGCTGCCGCTGATGATGATGATGATGATGATGATGATGCTTGTGCAGTACAAGGTCATGAAAATCCTGGATCCTCTCCTAGGGATCGGAATTCAGGGCAAGGGACACTCCATTGCAGAACAGGCACTTACACACTTCAGAATTGCCATTTCACCTCACTATCAGACTTTGGGAAGAATCTCAGTAGGAAAAAGGAAAAAGAAAACTACGCACACACACACACACACACATACATACATACACACACTTGGTGTACCTATGTATATAGACATGACTATAACGTGTTCTGCCTTTTTTTAAGAACTTATAGCCGTGTTTATAATGCTTTATGAATGGATTATAATATTGTATGAATGTGTTCAGAGATTCTTATAGACATGGCATGTTACCCAGGTTGATATACATGATGTATACTTGACCACATACACACACACACACACACACACACACGGGAGCTCAATTCCTCCCAGCCCTGGAGGTCTGCAGCTGTGATTACTGACCACTGATCCACTCACACTATAAATCACACACCTTACACAGATTCTAACTATAAATCTAAATAATTTGACAGTAGAAGGTTTGGTTAGTGTAGGAATCTGTTTATGTAGTGAAACATGCTTGTAAAGCTATAGCTCTGGTTCTCCTTTGCCCTCAAGCACGTGGAGGAGGGGGGCCCAGCCCAAGAGGCGGGGCTTGGAGAAGGTGACCTCATCACGCATGTGAACGGGGAGTCTGTGCATGGCCTTGTGCACACGGAGGTGGTGGAGCTCATCCTCAAGGTGAGGATCATGCAATCACATGCATCCACACAGACAGATACTTGGGAAAAACACACACTCAGTAAGTCCCTGCTTCCACCCCCTCAGAGTGGCAGCAAGGTGTCGATCTGCGCAACCCCCTTTGAAAACACTTCCATCAAGGTCGGGCCGGCCCGCAAGGCTAGCTACAAGTCTAAGATGGCACGCCGCAACAAGGCGAGCCGGACCAAAGAGGCCCAAGACAGGTGGGGCTTCACCTCCTGGTGTACACCAGTAGCTGGCGTGGTCATGAAAGAGCTGATGACATATACTGTACTATGTATGTTCTCTGTATCTAGCTGTGGATAAATGCATTTGTTATATTGCTAACCAGGACGGTTTTCTCCATGTTTGCGCAGCAGTAAGAAGACGACATCCCTATTTCACAAAATTACAAAGCAAGCTTCCTTCCTGCACACTAGCCAGAGCCTGACCTCCCTTAGCCGTTCCCTGTCCTCTGGGGATGGCATCTCCCGCTCCCCCACGCTGGCCCTGTCCCCTCGCTCCCCCACCCAGGCCTACCGCTCTACTGTGGACTTGGCCCTGTCAGGTGAGCATTGTCTTAACCCCTGGCAAACTGCAGCTGTTATGAACACAAGACCACTAGCGAGGATTCTTTTTAACATTAATGCTCAAGACAGTCTAGACAGGTTTGACAATCTTCTCTTAAATTCGGGTCTATTCTGTACATTTCAGCTGGATTTTTGGGGTCTTTTATTAAATGTGCTTGTCCTGCTCTCTCCCAAAAGGGGGTACCTCATCCCAAAGCAGTTCTCCCGGCTCCAGCGTTCCCAACTCCCCGGCCAGCTCTGGCCACATGCGACCCAGCTCCCTGCACGGCCTGGCTCCCAAACTGCAGCGCCAGTACCGCTCGCCCCACCGCAAACCTGCCGCTAACATGCCGCTGTCGCCACTGGCCCGTACTCCCTCACCTACCCCGTCGGGTCGCTCACCACAGCGCTCGCCCTCCCCGCTGCCCGCCCACGCCCCGGGAGCCTCCGGCACCGCTCAGCCCTTCCCCACCAGGCTGCACTCGTCGCCTCCGATGGTGCGGTCCATCAGCCGGCCCAAGCCCGCCGAGTCTCCCCGTTCGCCGCTGCTCAGGCGTGTGCAGTCCACTGAGAAACTGTCCATCTCCTACTCGTCCTCTTCTTCTTCCTCATCCTCTTCCTCGGTGGTCCTGGTGCAGATGGGCAGTCTGCAGAAGCACCCAGCCCGTAAGCTGGTGTCTACAGAGGACACGGAGGCAGTGTCCGACGCCCTAAGGCTGGGCCCGGGGAAGAGCAACCTGAAGGACAAACTCTCAGCCATCCGGCAGGACCGGGCCGAGTGGCGGGAGTCCTTGCCAAAGCAGGACGCCATCCATGAGGTAGACTCCTCTGAGGACGATGCGGACGAGACCCCCAAGGAAAGCCAGGCCAGGGGATCTACTTCCCGTCCTCAGAGGCTTGCGGTCAATCCAGAGGACCCTCCTCTAAAAAGTAGCCTCTTGTCATTTTCTCCTGGGTTCCCCTCCCCTGCCATGCCCAAGGTGCCACCCTCCACCCCCTTCCCTGAGAGAAGCGCTGGGGCAGCAGTCAAAGGGGCCACTGGGAAGAGTGTTGGGAAGCCGGCGGAGTCTGCTGTTAGCGCTCGATTGTCCCTGTTCCCGCAGCAACTGACACATGGTGCCTTCTCCTTTATGACCAAGGGCGCCCCCCAGAGGCCGCTCCCTGCAGACCAAAACTCCTCCATGAATGAGGCGAAGGTTACCCAAGAGGTGCCACCCAAGAAGACCACCCAGTCCAGGGATTGGATGCCCGTAACAGGCACCAGTGAGGAAAGGAAGGAGACAGAGAAGAGGAAGCAGGCTATGAGCACTACAGCCACTCAGCAGCTGGAGCAGTTGGTCTCCCACCCAATCAGCATGGCTAAGACCATGATGCCACCAGTCCGCATGAACATGCCCAGTATGAGGGTTTCTGAGAAGTCCAAGGACCCGCAGTCAGTGGCAATGTCACAGTCAAAGAGTAAGGAGCAGAAGCAGGACCAGAGAACCCCCACCACTGCCGGTGTGTCGCTGTTCTGCAGGGACCCCTACACTCTGCCTGGGTCCTACAGGGTGGCTTCCAACCAAGATTCTTTCAAAAGAGAGCCGCTCCCAAGGCAGCCCCCATTTGCTCCGGACCTGGCTGCCCCTCGGGATGGGTGGAGAGCCGCTATGGTTAAGGACCTGAACCAAGCGCTCCCTGGTGGATTAGCTGAGACAGGACTGACTGTAGAGAAGCGCCTGCAGATGGAGCGACTCCTACAGACACAGGGCTTGGTGGCAGAGCAAACAGGGAGACAAACGACTCCAGGTCCGGCATCAAAGTTGCAGGATCAAACACTCAAGAAAACATAGCAGCGAGTGGAGAGAAGTCCATTCTGGACCAGTTCCGCAAACGCCACTCTTAGTGTTTTCTGTGTTTTTTTATTTCATTATCAAAATTTGCAATTCTCAAGGGCTCGGAGACTGTCCTCCCATAGTAAGGAATCTTCTGGGGGGCCACATGGATGGCTTTTTGGTGGCCTATTTCACTGACGCTTGTCACGTCACAGAAAGCGTCAAGCCCTCCATCTGTTCCCGAACAGCGGAGCAGGTTGTGCCTTAATGAACATAATAATTCACGTTCAGCCACCTCCTACTCCGTTAGCCACCCCTGGGAGGGTGGGTGTATCTCAGCAATAAAGAAAGCATATGTTTAGCAGTTTACATCACATATACATTTAGCAGACTTCCTGTATAAACCAAGCATACAGAATCAACTTTTTTCCATTTCCGATGTGTGTTGTTTTTTTTATTTTGTCATTATAGAGGCTAAATGAACTATTCTTTTTATATTTGGGACAGAGGTTTTAAAAACCAGATTTATTTTAGCCTTTCCTCATTCACAGACTGTTGTTCTGAAGAACATGTGTGGTTCTGCACTGTAATATCTAGGCTTTCTTGCCCAGGATTGTTTTTCATGATGGTTTTCAGTCATTTTCATTCAGAGCCCATTTGGTGACATGGTCCTCAGGATATGTCCCTGACCTGTGTGTGTTTTCCAGGTGTGTATGGAATAGCCATTTCATTAGTGGGCCTGTCCTTCCATCGCTAATCATTTAATCATTGGGATTTTCACCTTACCACCAGGACAATAATTCCATTGATGCAATAGTAATTTCATCACTGGGATCATCATTTGATTTCTTAAATTGTCATTTAATTACTGAGATAGTCATTAATCAATAGAATAGTCATTTCAATCAGTCAAAACATGAAGCCTCAGAAAGGCAATTTATTCATTTTCACCCCCTCTTGGAGAATCCTTCAGATTGCTGCTGAATATATTTGTTTTTTGTCTGTTTTCTCATCTGTTCCCTTCTTGTTCTGTGCTGTAAAACCTTAGTGGTCACTTTTTCAGGTACACCTGCTCTTACATGTAGATAGCCAATAACGTGCCTCACAGCGCATACAAAGACAAGGTTAGGAGGTTGAGTTACTGTTTGGCTATGCGATACAATGGATAAGGTGCAAAGCTGGGTCCTGCCTGCTACTCTTTAGGGGTGCCTTTTCAAGTGCTCACTGAGTGTGTGTGCTTTTTGTACTTACATTCTGCTTGTAGTCCTGAGAGAGGTGGCCATCTTGGTTCGTGTACATTCCTCTCAGCCACTCCCTACCACCATCGCCCACTAGATTGGCCACACGTCGCTTTTTTTCTGATTCTGGTGATTGCAGGGGGGGGGGGGGGCACCTGGGACTTGACCCAGCAACCTTCTGGTTACAAGGCCTGTTCTGCTTTATAAATGACAGACCGGGCCGATTGACTCATTCTGCTCTTGCATCGTTTCATTGCTACTTGCTTGGCTTGTTGGACACCCACCCCTGAGGTTCATGGCTGTGTGGAGTCAGCGTTTCTGCTGCGACAGACCCACAGAGGGCAAGAACCGCATCACAAATGAGGCACAGGAATGGGAAGGAGTGGAAGCCGAGCGCCACTAATTAGTCCGCGCTGACTGGAGGCCCGAGGACATGGGCAGCTCCCATCTGGCTCTGCTAAGTGCATGCCAGGACGCTACACTGCGATGGTTAGCATATAGATCAATATCCAATTTGTTTGCACCCCACCTCACAGATCACGGCCGTAATGAGCAGCAGCAATGCGACATCTCCCGCTCTGTAAGAGTAGGAGACGTTTAACCACTGCCAGTCATGTTTCTACAGTGTGACACTTCCTCTAGGCGTGACGGCAGATGGTCATGTGACACTGGTGGGGAGGGGGGGTCACGGATGGTACACAAAGAAGGGAGTAGAGGCAGGTTTGATAAAAAAAAGGGGGCCAGGATAAATGTAAACAGTCAGTGAAGGTCAAAACAGATGCACAAGAAACCAGGGAGGGGAAAACATCACCTGACTCACCCTCCCAGGAAGGGCCACTGGTCACATTATATCACCATTTTATTCGGTTAGCTAAGTTTTTTATTTCAAGTTGAGTATAACTTGATATTTCACAAAACATTGCATCCCGGACTCAGTTGGGTCTCAGTCTGTGTAGGAGCTGGCCAGCAGCTCATGCTGTGTGGGAATGAAGGTGAGACTCCAGGAGCGCAAGATGAGTTCATGTTTAAGGTGATTAAATCTAACTAAACATTCTCTTAATACCACCGATAAATTAAAGAGAAATGTCATTTTACATCCCTCTTGCAACTTCAGGGAAGCCCAGAGCCCGGTGCTGGGGGCCCCCCGGACAGGATGCCAGGCGATCATTGGGCACAGTGACTCACTTATAATCTTTAGTTTTGTTTTTGGAGGAAACCCATGTGACATGTGGAGAGCATGCAAGATGCCCCCATACACCCAGCAGGATCCAAACCCCTGAGCTGTGCTGCTGTGAGCCGTCAGTGCTGCCTATTGAGCCACCATGCTGTTAATAGTTTCTGCTGTATGGGAACTATATGGCACCCCTGAATTTACTGTACGACGTCTTATGGGGAATGGCGTGGACGTGGATTCTAGGGGTCACCTAGCGATACAGAAGTTCAGAGTAGAACCCCTGCAGTACTCTTAGGAACAGATGTTCGACTCCAAAACTGAAGCATGTGTTGCTGGAGGACCTCTAAGACCTCCTTGCCACGTCTGAAGCCCCCATTTGCACACAGGTTGCTGTCAGTGTTGGAGGGCCTGAGAGCGGGACTTTGTGGTTTCTGTAGGATACAAGGGTCAGCCATCTTGTTTATAAACTGACTTAGCTCAGTGCTCTTCAGTGCATGTGTGTAAGGCAGAGCGTTGTGGATTAGTAGGTGCATGGGTCTGTTCATGTGGTTATGGCAAAATCAGTGCGGTGTTTGATAACTGCAGTAAGTCAATGTTGCCATGAAGCTTTCTTTATTATAATAAAATTTTAAAACGAAAATGTGGCTGATTTTTTTAGCTTGACCTTTAGTAGTTGTGAGACTTGAAAACAAGGCTTTGAAGATTGCTGAGCCATGATGGAAGCTCAGCGGGTTATCAGGTTGCCTGTTATCAGATTGTAGGTTCAAGTCCCACGGATAACACACTGCTGGCGCCTTTGGGCCCTTAATCCCCGATTGCTCCAGGATAGAGGATGGCCGACTTAGAGCTGAGACCCCCACGCTCGCTCTCTCCAGTGTCTGTGTGTCTCATGGAGAACAAGGCGGGATTGGTGAAGACATAATTGCTCCATGGGGATGAATAATGTGTCACTGTCATATTCTGTTAATCACAGCCCAGTTTTAGCCAATGAGAGTGAATTAGGTATACAATGGGAAATGGTTTAAATCAGGAAGTGACTGACAATGGACCCTGATATTGGGAGGAGGAAGCACCTCAGCACATTATTGCACGAGAGCCCAGCATTTCACCTCAGCGAGCTGGATAAAAACACCCTTGGCCCCTGGGGCTGCCTGTTCTGAGTTTGGGTGGCTGATCAGTCCCTGGATTTAGCCTCGCTGTGGTGGGGGGTGTGCTCCCCCCCCCCACCCCGACGGCGAGCCCTGACAGCCGGCCCCGCCGATGATGAATGGCTGCCCTGGCCCACTGCTGACAGCAGCCCTCACGGCCGGCCGTCACGTTACGGCCCGCCCCGCCTGCAGGGCCGAGCTGCCGAGCTCTCATTAAGGGCAGCGGGCAGAAAATGAGACACCCCCAACTGCTGACAGAGTAAATGGGGAAGAATGGGAGGGAATGGATGGAGGCAGCGGGCGAGGCCAGCGGGGTACAGAGGTAAGACATGGCTGCTCTCCTTTGTCCTTCAATTGAGATTGACTGGCTGCTTTCTGTCTCCGCTTGGAGAAGAAAGTGGTCCAGAACAAGTGCCGCCATCTACCAGAACAAGGAAATGTGGAACCAAATCACACTGGTGCCTCTGAAATTCCCTTTTTCTCTGGCCTGTTGCGACAAGGCTCTTAAAGTTGCAAAACAGCAAACAAATAACCCCGATTAGGGCTCACGGTTCTGATTTAGAGTTTGCGTTAGAAATAAACGTATGATATCCATCCATTCACCACCAGGTCGTGATGAGTCTGGGGCCTGTCCCAGGATGCACATCGCAAGGGCACAAGGCGGGGGACACGCTGGGCAGTACACTGGCACAAGCATCACTGGGCACCAGGCTTGTTCTCTGCATAGACACAAGGGTGCACAATGGTCAAGCGACACAATTTTCATCATCGGCCAAGAACAAGTGGTCGACCGCAACCCTGAACACATGCTTCTGAATTTTTGTGTGCTGTGCAGCAGAAACCATGGAAGCTCTCGGTGAAAGAAATTCACTGCAACCCACAGGATTACAGTCCATCCATTGAGAAAAAACAAGGATAACCAAATGTGTACAAATTAGTGCCGTGAAATCGCTCAAACATAAAAGAAGAAACAGAAGGGAGATAACTTTGGATAAAAGCAAAAGATAGAATAAAATTGATTTATTGATTGATTGAATGATTAATTGAATGGAAGTATTTGCAGAACCAACAGTACTGCGTGTGCGAGGCAGGCATTTGCTCACCTTTATAGTATAAACAGAACTGACTCCATGCTTGCTGTCTGTGACTGCGTCCGCAGCTGAGCACTTCCGCTTCGCGTTGAAGTATAACTGTGTAACAGCCTTAACACACTAAACTGCATTGCACTGCAGAAGGACAGGGACACAGTGAGCTGGGCTGGGATTTGACACAACAACCCTGGTGGTGTGATGCTACCCACCGTGTCACCGTATTTCCGAGGTGTACGAGAGACGCCTCAAGGAAGGTCTTTCTGTCTGCTGTCTTCTGGTCCAAAGCGTGTTAATCTGAGCATATTTTAGAATCCCTTTGACTAAGGTATCTGGTTTATATTTCCAATGTGTTTTGATAAAATCTCGTTCTTTAAGCCTGGTCTTGAGCTTACTGGAATGCTGTTTAATTACAGCCCCAGGGAATTTCACAGCTGTCCATCAAAGTGATAACTAAGGCTGGCTGAAGCTAGCTGCCCAGAGTTATCTGCCGACCCGGTTTAGCACTCCGTCTCTGAGGCCTTCAAAGGTTAGTGGGGATGTCTGTGGGAGGCAGGTCTTTCAGGGGCCGCTTAATGGATTGTAAGCGGACGAGATGAAAACTGACACCCTGACGTCCACAATCTCAAAATCCTCCAAACCTCTGAGACCTGGGGCTCGGTAGTGGGAGGGGTTAAGGATGATCGATGAGGGGACATCGACGTGAGTTGGCAGCGACCAGGTTGTCAGCCATAGAAGAAGATGTGAAGATGGTCAGCATGAGGGGATGGAGCTGAACTACAGACCAAAAGCTGGTTTGGACAGTTCCCAAGAGCGGAATCACTGTTGTACCTTGGAGCAGGGTCCTGAATTCAGTCAAATATATGGGTTTATTTGGCTGAATCTATAATTTATTACATTTGCTATTACAATGCCATGTACTGAATGGATGGTCTTGGCTTCCGAGTTTTCCCTCTGAAAAAAAGCTTCTGCTTTTACCATCTGCAGTCCAGCACTTAGAAAGATGACCACAGGGAACAGAACTTATACATGGTTACATCAGCCATCACTGCCAACTAGGACCCAGCTCTAGCCTGATCCAGCTCAGTTCACATGGAGTCCAGTGAATGAATGAATGAATCAATAAAAGAATGAATGAATGAGACCAACTAAGGGCCCTGTGGCACATTAATTTGCCTGGAATTTGAAGTGCAGAAAAGCCACATGGAGAGTCGGTCAGCCCTGCTGTGGCCTGCTGATTGAGTGGCTGTGTATACAATGGACTTCAGCATGGGCAAGAACTGTCTTTCCTTTACGCTGAACGTTAACTGTTAATTGTGCAAAAGAGACACCCTACCTCACACTACACCATCATTGTGAAAAGCACATAAACAACTTTCTTTTATGTTTCTTTTATGCATAGAAATGGAGCAACAGCTTCTTGCTGATTATGAATCTCAAGGAACAATTTTAGTAAATGGCATTGATTTTCTTAATGAAATAGGTCTGCGATGGATTGCTGCCTATCCTAGGTTATTCCCTGACTTGCACCCATAGCTTCCTGGATAGGCTCTGGATCCCCGCCACCCAGCATAGGACAAGTTGGAATAGAAAATACATCGATATAACAGACATTAAGGCAATAAGAAAGTTATGTCATTACACATTTCAACCACTCGGGGGCAGTATTCAGTTATCTTGCTGGCTGCTTGGACCCGCGTTTGCTATGAACCCCATTATAATATTCAACATTTGTGTTCTTTCAATGTAACTCAGTTTTTGGGGTTGAAAGTGCAAGTTTTGCCACATTATTAAAAGACAAGTTACTTGCCAGGCAATAAAGGTATTTTAAGCCCATAGTATTTGCAGGAGATTTTATGTGTGGTTGCCGCAAGATAAAAGTGTAAATACTTAATCAGAAATACTGATGTGTTTCAACAACAATAGTGCAAAGGATCATTATTAACAGCACCAAAGGCAGAATTTTCTTATATGTACTTTTGTTATATTTACAATTCATGCTTTTGGGTCTTTATTCTTAATCCACTTAGAGCTTGTGGGACGCCTTCAGTGTTTAATGCCGCAAGCGAAACCAGCAAAACAAAAGCTCATACAGGCTTGTGGGACAAAGTAATGCGAAAGTGGCCATACATTCAAGATTGTTTTGCAGGAAAAAGGATTAAACCATGTGTTTGCCATGGATATTGTGGTCTAACAGGAAATATATATGGAAATAAATGTATTTATTGGCACATATAGGAATAATGGAGACAGGCAGAAGGCAGGTCACACCCAGCTGGTCACAGGACCCACGAGCAAACCATCCCATGGGTCGCCATTTTGGACGGGCTCCAGGTGAAAACGGGGACCTGTGGCAAGTGGACAAACAGGCCTGGCTTTCTCAGCGGGGCTCTCAGATAGGCGGGCGCTCTGAGGGCCTGAGACCCTGCCAAGGCGGGGGATTATGCAACAGGGTGCTTATGCACCGTTGGATGTGTTTGGACAGCGGCCAAACGTCAGCGAGAGGGAGAGGGGGGAGGGAACCGAAGATTTAACCCCCCACTGCCCTCTGCGTCTGTGGAAAAAAAAGAAGTTGCTGTACGTCAAAAGTAACAGACTGCAAAATCCCCCGGCGGTCTTTGGGCGGATTTGAATGCAAGAGGAGTAACATTTTATATTATAAATGCTAAACATACCTCCAACACCTGGGAGATGGGACGTTACGTTGAATCCTAAAATTTCCTAATATCTGATTAGCAGAAACATATCCTAATGAGTTGAAGTATTACAAATTTGATACTTGACTGGTGGAGAATTTTACATTTTCCAAATTGGGATGGGAGAGTTGTAATAATATTTAGCCACAGGGAACATTGTGGTTTGAGTGGCAGCGTAACTGGTATCTTACAGCCCAGGAATCTTAGGAGGGAACTTCAGTTGTACCTTTAGCCTGTAGCCAGACTTCATCACATAATGAATGCAGCTTTGAGTAGTTCTGGCTCATATCTTTCAGAAGAAGATGGATTCTTGGCATTTGGGTTTTGTCAGTCATGTGATCCTGGCTATGAGCATGAAGTCCAATAAATGTTTTCCTGTTGAACAGAAGAAAAGTTTCAAGAAACAGGAGAGAGGATCAGCTACCTCAACATGAGAGCTTTGGCTGTAACACCTGGCTTCTATTCACTGTGGAGACCAGCAAGATCTGACAGGGTCTTCTGTCTGAAGGCACTCATCGGCAGAACTTCCAGTATTCCACTACACCCATTGTGGGAAAACAAGGGGGTGCAAGGGTAGGGAAAGAGCTGGTCAGAGGTAACAGGCTCAGGTGTCGGCTGGAATCCATTTTCTGGACGTGACTTTGAAATCCACTAGCAAACAGATAAGTGTCAGGTGACCTGAAACACCTCTTTGGTCAATCTGGTCAGTCCATTAAAAGATTTGAAATGGATCCCGTATCTAGTGTGTGGGGGATTTCTTTCTGTGTCTGGCAACCTGAACCACGCGACGCACACGGTCTGTGACAACCTCATTTATCTCTTGTTGCCTCGCTGGGGGCCTGGAAAATGAGATGTTGGGAGGGAAAATAAGTCATTAAACTGAGTGAAGAGAATGCATTTGTTTAGGTATGTATGGAAACCATCTGAAAGAGACCCACACACCTATATAGAAAAGGGGGTTTAGGTGAAATAGCTGTGAAGGATCTTCACAGATGGTGCTGTGTGATGGGTCAGTGGGTAAAACCATGATCTTACACCTCTAACCTTCTGGGTTCACTTCTCCCTGTGTGTATGGACCTTGTGTGTCTTTTTTAGCATGTGTTTTCTTGTGTAATGACATTAAATGTAAGTAAACTGGTGTCTCTAAATTTGCCCTTTTTGTTTGTGTTTGATGGATTACAAAAGGGTGGCCCTCACCTTGAGCCCTGGGGTATGGATGGTACAGACATGTATCTACCAATGTTGCAGTGCCTTGAATGTTTGATGTTAGGGGAGGGGGATAGAGCTCATCTGATTGCTACCAATGTTGAAACCAAAGCTACGCCCTTAGATGGGCTCCAACCTCACTGGGTCTCCATGTGGATTGATGGCTAGATTCATTCCATCTGCAGACCTATACATACCATCTTGCCCAGGTTCACCACAACCCTGCCCTGGATGAGCAGTTTCGGAATATAAATATCTAGATGTTCCTCACTTGTTCTGCCCTCAAACAAATCATGGTCACAGCTTCTCCCTTCACAGAGCTGTTTCTAATGGAAACATGAATGAGAGCAAAAGCAAAGTTTGGGCCACTACAAGAAGCTCCAAAGCTTTCAAGTTTCATTCAGCTGGGATGAGGTTTGGGGAGAATTTGCCATGATGAAAATCTGCTTTTTATTTAAAGATGTAATCTGAGACAACTTCACAGTATGGTGGGCACAGCTAAAAATACATCTGTGAAATAAATCAAGCAAAATATGAAAGACTACAGGAGAAATGGTACAATAAGACATTTCCGTTACCCTTCTGGGTTTTGATTTTCAGATTTCATGCAGTCTGTTTGTGTCACACCTCAAACACAGGTTTTGGGCTACAGGAAAGACATAGGGAAAGCAAAGCCAGGAAATGTGTGGTGGGCAGGATTACTGTGCCCTACCAATTGGGGCCTTGTTAAGCCCAGCAGGAACCAATAAAATTGGCAATGCCATGAAGGTTAAACCAATCAGTGAATGACGACAGTACGAGGCAATCTTTCCCACTGTGGGCTCCAAGGTCTCTTCCATATATCTTGAAAAGAAGTTTCTAAAAACAAAGATATTGTGGAATCTCTAATGTTAAGACATTGTGGATAGGTTTGAGTTAAGCCCCCCACTGCAGTATTGGAAAAAAATGAAGTCATTCCGATTCAGCGAGATGCAGCACTCTTGGTGACTCGGGTTGATCGATTGATTTGGGGATCACAAAGACTTCATTATGGGTTAGCTGTCATTGACCTGACCTTCCATTCAGAGCTACTCTGCAAAAAACCTCCCAAACAGTCTTGCTGCCCATGGTCCTGTGACTGGCCGGTGGTTCCATGCTCGAGCTGTGCTCGATCCGTTGACCAGTCCCTCCGAGTCGTTTGATTGGATTATGTGAGAGATTATTTATAGTGTGGAGCATGTGGATGAGTCAAGCTTTTTTTGTGTTAAAGCTAAAATGTGGGGAACATGCCCCTGAAAAGGGAGTGGGAGGGCATGCACTGGTTCCAGCTGTGGTCCAGCTGTGTGCTGGCTGAGAGCTCTCATACTCACACTTAGTTCCACAAAGCTGTATTAAACCATGACAGGGCAGATATCTCATGGCGGGGAACGGGACCCCTGTCAGATAGGGTGGGAGAGGCAGAGGTGCCGATCGGGACAGGTTTTACAGGACCATCGATCACTGCGACCAAACGGCTTGAGGCTGAGCTGCAGGATTTATTACACAGACTTGGAGGGGGGGGGGGGGCTGCTCCTGGGTGTCACCACACAGACTTACACACAGACTAGATGGGTCAGAGTGGAGAGTGGAGCGTTATCCTCGGCAGAGCTAGGGTTCAGTATCCAGCAGGAACATGTCTCCAGGCATCAGAGTTGGAGATTCTCTGTCAGAATAAGCTGCTCCGACGTCAGCTGATCATTTATTCACTTCTCCTATGTCTGATAAACTTTTGTTTTTCTCTCGACCATGAGCCCCCACCCGCTCCCCCACCCCCCATTGAAACAATCCTGCACCCAGCTGCTTGTTTTCCTGTTGCACTGACTGCCTTCTGCGGTAGTTACTCCCTACAGCTCTGCGCTGACCCAAAAATGTAGACCTCTGCTTGTTCCCGCAGCCTTGTGGCCTGTTGCCCGTGACGGCAGCAACCAGAGCTCTCCTATGCAAAGGTGGTGCGCCATCTTGGTGTGACACCCGTCACCTATTACGGAATATTCCGAAAAAAAGGTAATATGCATGTGCTTAGATGAATGAAGTGTAAATGTGCCGCTGATGGTGGGTTCTGCTGTGTGTCATCGCCGGCACTTTCCACTGCGCTCCGTGGGCGCAGCAGGCGCGTGACCTCAGCCGCCGTTTATAGTACGTGAAGGAACACAGTCGGCCGTCTTGGTCACAGGGAAGCACTGCCCCGCTCTTCCTGTGGAAGATTACACCCCCCCACCCCGCCCCCTGTACTTACATCCTGCCACAGCGGCACAAAACGCACAACACGGCTTGTGCGGGGTGGTGCTACTTAACCTTACCATCCTCCCCTCTTGTAGTGACATCATGGCCCAGAGTAGTCCTGGGTGTAGACACAGGTAGTTACCGTGTTATTTTTATGAATGACTGCAGACAGAAAAATCCTTGTTGAACATCGTGCTTTGGTGACGCACAACTGGATGCTAATTCCAGCAGCTCCTAAAGGCTCTCTAAGTAAGTATCTGAAAGGCAGAATTCCTAGCATAGCAATTCATGGTTTGCTCGCTTCCTGCTTTGTCCTAAGCAAATACAACGGTTGATAACATCTCCCTCATCTGCATCTCGACATTGCTGTAATTTGACTGGGGCAGATCAGGGATCCCCAAGCTGCAGGCAGAAGCCACTCTAGCTGTTTGTATGCACTTTGGGCTCTGCATGAGTGTCGTTTCCCCTGGGTACTTTGGGCTTCCTTCCCCAGGCCAAAGACGGCCAGGGAGACGATTCTCGGCTTGCCGTGTCAGAGTGAGCTCCGAGAATCCATCCAATGCCATGTGCTTCCTGGGTGAAGCTATAGGCCCAGATTCTCTCATTCTTCTCCATTATCACCCCTCAGATGGTACGGTCCCCTGAATCACCCCCCCCCCCCCACACACACAGGCACACTTTAAGACTTACCTTACTCGGTCTATTAGTTACAGCACTTTGGCAATGCCATTAACATCCATCCATACATCCATCTATCCATTTTCTGTACCCACTTTTCCTATTCAGTATCCCGAGGGGTCTGGTGCATATCCCTGAAGACGGGCCCCAACCCTGTCACACGAACCTCTGCTTTATTGCATTACTACCAATATGCTATTTAGTATTTCTTCCCAACTACTTTTCTGTCACATCACGACCTTTTTCCATTACATAAAACCATTTACACACATGAACTCCAGAATCAGGTCCGGACATTTTCCAGAATTGCCCTTTCGCACCTGTGGTAAACAATTAGACATTTCACGGGTTCACACCTACTAGAAATAATCCAGTTGGTTTAGATGAGGGGTGGCGTTGCATGCAGGAGGCCAGGAATGACATAAAAAGTTTGCTGTGGAAACCACCGTGTTTTATTTGCAGCAGTTCCCAAATCTCATCTTCTCCCTCCTCCATTCACACCCGAGGGTCAACGGTCTGTACTTTGTACTAGGGAGATATCAAAGTGAAGTTTGTTAAATGTGTGGTATAATTAATTCGGAGAGTTGCGTTCACAAATTTAGCCCCTCTGGGTCATACCTTGAAAAGTTCAGTGTGACAGTGCATGTCGCCACAGCTCTGTGCTGAAACACTCTTCCCCTACAGACGCACAGCTGGGTGTGAGCAGGTGTATGAAAGATTTTCAGCTGGCGCCTGTAGTTACAGGGCATAGAGGTGGGCAGGTGGGCGGAGTCTGAATCATGCTCCCTGCTTTGGGTTAAAGTCTTTGGGGTAAGGGGTAGATCACCAGTGCCCAATGTGCAGCTTGGGAGAGTGTCATGTGACACAGAGGACAGCACAGGGACCCTCACTGAGGGACAGAGTGATGCCGTGCAAATGAAACAACCAGGGCCAAGTAATCACACACAGGCTCAAATAGAAATGTTAAATAAGCAAGAAAACAATTGAAGTCATTAAGCGAGTCGTGGCTCTGGCACATTAGACATTCACGATCGATGCCCCGGCAGATGGTTCCAAGTCGGGTTTATTGCCGCGGTCCAGGTGTCCCATGAATCTTTGCTTTTCGTACGTATCTCCATCTGCTGAGCGGTAAGGGGGGTGAGGGGGCCAGCCCACTCACTCCCCTTCACGTTTTTAGTGCGCTGTAAAACTCTGATGGGCCGAGTTCAAGCGGTGGCGTGCTATAAGGTAGGAATCGTGTAAATGAGCGGCTCTGGGATCCAATTAACGGCTGCCTGTTTTTTTTACAGTCTGTGCATGGAGGCTTCGGCTGAGCGGCAGCTCCGGACTGTTCCGGAAGCGCTCGCCTGCACTTTTGTAGGATTGCTCATGCAAATCCAACAGAAGAAATGTGGCTATATACCACTTAACAAGTCAAAGTTTGCTCAGGGTATGTAATGTATAAAGTCTACCTGTTAATTCCGTTTAAGCTTTTTAAGCAAACAAACAAATCAAGCCTCCATCTGAAGGACCCTGGAGTAATGTAACATAACCTGAAGCTGCCACCTTTCATTTGAAGTCATTTTCATGTTTTTCAGTGTTTCAGTGCTTGTCTTCCGTGTTCGATTGACTCAGTATTATACAAGACGCTGCTGATATGCTGGCGGACATTTCAGCGAGGACACATGTACAGAGATGATTTGCACAGTAACATACACAGAGCCAGCCAGCGCCTGACTAATACAGCCCAGCTTTGTCTGTGTGCTTCACTTATCGCACCTACAAGGCTGCTGTGGGCCTGGAGCCTAACTCAGGCAGGATAGGGTACTGGGCAGGAGACGCGCAGGATAGGATTTCTGTCGACTACATGGCTTTTTTACAGCATTCTATATTATATTTGCTATTATGATACTCACTTACCAGTGACAAATGACCTTTTCATTATTAAAGAAGTTTGGAATGAATCTCTTTTTTTCCTTCATTATAATGTATCTTCTTACTGAAACATACACATGGGGAGTGACCTTTTCTGTGATTGCACGTCTCTTCTAAGCATGCCAGATGAATCTGTCCACCGCCTCCTAGCTCAGGCCAAGCGTGTATCACGGGCATGCAGGAGCCAGATGAATCGGGAGCAGCGTTTTCCACGCTAAAAATTTTCCACATCTCAGGTGTACGTGAGTGAGGTCACAGCTGGATCTGAAAGCCCAAGGAGGCTTCCAGGCTGCTGCCATAATCGTTATATAAACAATGACATCATTCATATCCAGCCATGTCACACAATCACGTGTGTTTGTTCCGGGGATTTTTCAAGATTTTATCCTTACTGGTGGAATTCTTCCTCTTCACAAACATAAAACTGATCGTTTTTAAGTATATGTTTTGTTATACTTAAAGCCAGTCAAACAACAACAAAAACAGCATAACAAAAATGTTATGTATATCTGTTATCTCTACATTTATATTAATATGTTATATTATTGTTGTTTTTATGTCATCAGTCTTTCGTTGTTTTTAAAGCAATGACAATAAATATCTATTTTATTCTATCCTATTCTATTCTAAATCTAATTTTTACGATGAATCTTCACCTACTTGCCTTGAACACTTTCTTGGTATATGATGCAGAAGAGGGTGTCATCACATGGTCGCGCTGCGGCCATACACCTCCTGAGCTGTAGGTGTGAATCATCCCCTCGGGCTCTCTGTGTGAGCGTTTAGCATCTTCTCTGTGGATTTTCTCCTGCAGTCCAACATCCAAAAGGTTCAACGAGCAGATGCCTGACGTGTATGAGCATGTGTCCTGTGACGGACTGGTGTCCCGTCCAAGGTTGTCCCCAGCCTTGTGCCCCGTGCTTCCTGGGACAAGGTGTACAGAAGACAGATGGGTAAGCAGAAGCCCCCACGCTGTGTGGGAGAGGTCTTCACTCGCTCACTCCTTTCCAGTAGAGATGGCAGTGGGAGCGCAGTGAACTTTAAAGGTGTTAAAATGAAAAATTCACCCAGTTCAACTTTATGAACCATGTTATTGCCATACACAGTGTAGGCACTCTACTATCCCCAGCTAATTATTCAGAAGCAATTAAAGACACAATAACCCGGCTTATAAAACAGAACACACATGCTGAATGGTGGAAAAAACAAAACATTTGCGCAGAGGCTACAGCCAGACACTGATGGTGCACCGTTCAGTGAGTCCAGATTCGGAAACGAGGTGGTGGCCCACGCGCAGATAGTGCAGCTGACTGGTGTCAACTCACACCCCCAAACAGAGACAGCTTCATACCTATTCCCACCTATTCTTTTGTGCCGATGTCTAATAGTTTTAAAGCAGTTGACGAATCTTGACCCGATACATTTTAACATTATGAATCGTTCCTGTGAGAAATGGGGATGGATGAATTCTGGGGACAAGCCCCTAACTCACCTGTGAATAATTCAGTGCGAACTGACAGCCAATCGGTTAGCGGTTCATTATCATTCATGATATTGGAGGGTCACAATAAGTACCCCCAAATCTGTCACGGTAATGAAGTTCTCCCGGGCCATATAGTAAAATGACCAGTTTAAACCCCTCCCCCCCAACCCCTGAAATTTTTTGTCACTGATCAGGAATGAAAACAAGTAATAAAATTACAAATCTAAACCCCCTTCAACGTTTGTTTCCATGCTCCGACTGGTGAAATTTACTGGAGGAGACCTATTGGTAGGACCACTGGAGCCCCCATTAGATTTATTTCTGACTATGGGCCTGAGTACTCTGAGCATGTGAATGCCGGCAAGACAACCCGGGCTTTATTTTCACACCAATCAGAACATTGCACTGCATATGGTGATGCGAAGTAACGTTATATAAAAGCAAAATAAATGTAAACCAAAAAAAAATAAATGATATAAACAGAAAACAGACACTACTGGACCCATACAAACTTAAGCAAAATGATTGCGAGTCACCCACTGTCCATTATGAGGATATCTTTAATTATCTGTCGTGTAACACTGAAGAGAATGAAAGCGGCTAAATGTCTGGAGGTTCTATTTCTTTATATCTGGGTGGATACAAAAAATGGTAAAAATGAGGACAAAATATTTCGATGTATTCATGTAGTACAAGTATAAATCTCATGCTTATTAATGTATTGTCTGTTATATCTCTGGAAAAAAGTAAGAAACCATTCTATGTTTTTTGCATTTTTAAATCCTGGTTTAGTTGTGGTTCTGCTGGCAGAAGGCTACACTGAGCAGCAGGTTGCCTCTAGGTTCAAAGTTTCTAACACAGCAGTATTGAAGAATAAGGTAAAACAGGAGTCCCTGGGAACGACCAGAAACCAGCCAGAGCTGAAGGGACTGTCTGAGTTGCCGTTCATTTTTTGCTTTCCTGTCTTGATGCCCACAATGCTGACAGACTGCTGTATCCTATGTTCACTGTTGGTGTCCGGTCAATGCTGCCTGTCATACATTGCGACTGGTTTGCCTAACATGAAAAGATAAGAATGGCCTTTAGGATATGCTTCTATTTTGTATTTTTACAACCAAACAATAATTTTATGTAATCCTCTTACCGCCCATAAGTCACATGGCCCAAAAAGCCATACAATTACTTGTATTCACATTAGGTTACATCAGTCACCACAGCCATAAACAGAATAGGGATGCTGTAGCATTAGCATGCTAACAAAAAGAAAGCAGATGTTAACCAGCTAATAGAGATCAGTACTGTCTACGGAACCCAATACGTAGGAACAATAGTGACTTTAGTTTTATCCATAACATTTGGCAAAATGATGTCCGTTAACTCTAGCACTGTTAAGGGTCTTCTCAGTGAGATCTGCTCTTGAGATGTTATGTAGCTAATAGCTATCATTAGCTTACTAAATAAAATTTCATCTCTCCTCTCTGGATCAGTGTTTTTTTTCCACAGTATTTGGAATCCTAAAGGATCTTTTATCCTTGTCACAAACTCTGCTGTTGTTGCAGCTGACAACAGCACATCAACCATGACAAAGACAGCAGAAGAGCACTGACAGTACACATGGAACGCAGACAGTACACACAGAGTATCACGCACCAGACTATGCACCAACATGGCAGATGACTTTGCTTGGTGTGGATGGTACAGTGTGATGTCACATGCAGCCCTCCTTATATGTGTTTTTTTTATAGAAAAAGAGTTTTGCATATATGTTTTGTTTGCAGTGAAATTAGCATTCTTAAGATATTATTCCTATATAGTATAATGTCAAATGGATCTTCACCATGGTGGCAGTTCTGCATTTGCAGAAAAATAAATGGTGCACAGGGACACATGCACAGATGAGCGGGAGGCCTGCGGCCTGCTGTCTGTCTTGGGAATGTGCATCGCTGAGTGATTCTACCGAGATGTCTGGCCGAGGCGTCTGAAAGTGCCGCGCATTAGATGCGCAAAAATAATGAACTGTTTAACGTCCATTTCACGGCCTCGTGACCCTGGCATCTCTGCCAAAAGCTGCTAATTTCCTGATTTTTACATCGGGGAGCGGGTGGAATCCCAGAGATGTTTTTAATCTCCTGTGGGCCCTACACTGCAGTCCTATTACAAAGATGTTATGCCACGCTATTTAAATTTATTGAAATGGCTACCTTTTACTGCCCTTATATTTCTTTGAAAGTATTTTTGCTTTATTCTCTTTCTAAAACATGAATTATATATCTCAATGTGTTGAACTAGCACATTTTCTTTTATTTCTACTAGATTGAACTTTAATTAACAGCAGGCCATGCAATGAATTGGAAACACCATAACGATGTTTTATGTTTACATCGCGGGGGTGGTAATTTATACGGTTTGCAGCGGGGAGCTGGGACGCTGCGTTTGTGTACCTCTGTTCGCTGAGGGAGCTTGATTGTGAGTCACATGAGAGATCAGAGGCAATTCAGCGTTCAGTGTTTGATCCTGTTGACATCTCCACAGATAGCATGGGCGAATAACTGGAGATGTGTTTGTCTGAAAAATGAGAAATAAGATCAGTACAGCTGATTCTTCTTGTATCCTTTTGCAAGTTATGAAGGCAGAACCAGGACGGCTGGAGAGCTAAATCACATGACCCAGGGGGGTGAGAATCCTTATATCCTTGAAACTCCAACTCAAAATGCTTTTGTTGCAGACCCATTAGGCTCTCCTTCTTTGCATGACCACTCTACCAGTCACACGCATAACATCAGTGTGACATCAGAATAAGTGTATGAAGGCCTTAACTTAAGTGTTTCCTCCAGAGAAAAGCCAATAAGGATGCAGTGAGTAATCACCTTACACATATGCAAAATTAAGATGATGACTTCTGATGACAAAATTATGAATATCGGGGATATCCATCCAAGGTGTTTCTATTAATTAACATTTTGAGTCATTCATTCTTACTAAACTAAAGCTGTATTTACACTAGTTATGTGCTTTTATCCACTTGTTTATTGCATTCTGTATCAACAAGGCCAATGGATGAGTGCCTTTCTTTAACTGGAAAGCCCCTATTGAATATTATACAAACACCATTAACAGCTGCATTTATTACCAGGTCTCTTAAGAAAACCGCAACCAAGCCTCTCCTCGAGAAGCCTAATCTGGATCCTTGTGATGTATATAGTTACTAGCTAATCTTTCTATTTTATGTTTATGTTAAGTATGTGCCGCTTATCTACATTCACATTCATTTGGCAGACCTCTTGCACATAGTGCAAGGTTAGCTGCCTTCTTATGATTCAGCAATATCTGTGTTTCAGTGTGGCTTCCGATAACTCAACAGCAATGAAAGAACTCTGCTTCTATTCACTAACTCTGATAATGTCTCTGTTATTTTTCACATATCAATGTACAGACAAAAATGTTGGTAATACTGTACTTAAGGAAGTATAAATAATGTAGTGGTACACTCTTACTTAATGTATTAATTAACCAGAAACTAAAGGTGTTTGCACACCAGCAAAAGTTTTTCTGGAACCAAAACCTTTTTCCGGAACCAGGGATTTTTATCATGTTCACACTGCAAGAAGTCAGCCTGACTATAGTTCCTCAGTGGCAGATCCAGAACCATTTCAGTCCCTATTCCCGACTGGGTATTTTTTGTTTGAACACAAACTACTGGGGAGGCATTTATAGCAATAAACTTGCTAATTGGTTGACCACAAGCACTGGCACTAACTTGGATGGTACGGGCAAGTGCAAAAAAAAGAGAGGTGGCAGAGCAGAAATTAAGTGGATGAAACTATTTTTCTACCCCAGTTACATTTAATGCATTAATTAATTTATTTTTTTGCTTGTGTCTCCCAATTTCTGCGTAAGTTATTTTTGCACCATCAAGTGAAGTGTTACCAAAATGACTTACCAATCAGACTGCGAATAACCTATTTGAGTAAACAATAAATCATCTTATTACTCAGTACATGGATAAATAGTTCCTCAGGGCTCAGTCATGGGCCCACTGCTCTGTTCAAATATAGGTTGTCATTGTATTGTTCATAAGTATGTTGGATCTTAGTGTTACAACTAACAATGACCTTACAGTTGGTTTTATAGTAGAAATAATTCTGCAGTCTTTCTTTTATCTATACAGCATAAGCAAGGTCACGGAAATGAGGTGTATGTACGATAGAGAAAACCTGGCCTACACATTCGTTACCTCAGAGCTAGATTGTTGTAACGGTTTGTTATCTGGCTGCACAACTGCTTCCCTAAAGCGTTTTTGACTCATACAGAATGTGACTGCCAGAGGTCTAAAATGTATTAGTCCTGTACTCACATCCTTTTACTCTGTCAGATTCAGAGTATAGAGAATGCTGTTTCTCATCTTGGAAGCCTTCAAACATATGAAGCTCAGAGCTCCTATATGAAGGAATAATCTATCTGCTCATGTCAGGATCCATACACATTTTAAATGTACATCTATAGTAAAAATCTACCTCTGTAGTCCCTCATATCATCAGAAGAAGATGAATCCTGAACACCGTGGTTTGTATGGTAGTGGTTCCACCTTTGACCATCTGTGCTGTAAAAATTGTATTGTCCTTTAGATGAGATATAAAGCTGAGATCCTCCCTCTCTGTGGTCATAAAAGATCTCTGGGCATTTTTTGAAAGAGTGGGAATGGTACCCTGATGCCTGGACTGTAACCCAATCAAATCTGGCCTCTTAATCATCTCCTATATCTAACTGGTGATTGTCCTGCCCCTTCTCCATCTTAGCTACTGTGTGGTGAGCATACTGGCGCAGAATAGCTGCTGTCACATCATCTAGGTGGGTGCTGCACAGTGGTGGTGTATGAAATGGTACCCCATTGTCTTCTGCCTCCCCACATTTGACTGAAGTATCCCTTAAAGTTCTTATTTTACCTGCTCAGCACAACAAAACATGTTTTTTTTCTACTTTTGTCTCATTCGGGGCTGATGGGTCACTTGATCGTTAATGGTATCTGAGCAGCAGATTCACACACGTGCACAATTGAGGACTAAAAGAGCTGGGAAATGATTTTCATCTTTCATGAAATTTGTCAGTTTAGTCTTTGTGCTTCGTGATTCCCTTGAGGAAAAAGTACCACAAATCACCATATAATTGCCTGGAAAGTTTGATCGATCAATTTGATTGTTAGGAATGCTGAAGGATCTTCTCTTTTTCCCTCCATCTTGGAGCCACTTTCTTTAACCTGCCCTCAGGATTAAAGTCTGTTACCTCCTGACCAGAAGCATGACTGCCTTGTGTTCCACCAAGACGTCTGCTGACCCAGCAGGGCATAGTTCTGCAGTGGGGCTGCTGGTGATGCGTCAGTCCCTGGACCAGCCTGGCTCCATCCAGCTGTAGATAGTTAATAGTTCAGTTCCACTAGAAAAAAAAGCATTCAGTTCCGAAGCTGGCACAAGTCATTCACGTGTAAAAATCACACTGGGGGGGAGGTTGGGCGGACAACCCTGCTTTGTAGTCATGATGAAACAGTCAGGGGGTTTTTTAGCCTAATGAACTCTGTAATTGCATGAGGAGGAACCGAAATATGGGCCGATAGGACTTCGAGGAGCTATGGAGGGCAAGACTCACTGCCCCCCCAGTACTGTGCGGCTCCCTCTGAATCGCGCCGAATAGCCACACAAATGAATAGCCACACAGTGCCTCTCTGCGTTTTTTCATGCCCAACGCACCCAAGTTAAATCAGAATCAGATTTATGGGCCAAGTATGTTAGCTCACATAAGGAATGTGGTCACAGCCGACAGTGTCTCTCAAGTTAGACAGACAATATACAGACAATGAACATATAATTTACAGACGATACACATTATTCAAGCAAGATAAGACAAGTAATACACATAACGAGGCCGCAACTTTCAGAAAGATGGAGAAGCTCTTCATCGACATGCTCCATTCTGTGTTCTGCGCAGACTGCACAAAGTAGCCATTTTCAACGACCGAAGAAGAAAAAGGTGTGCATTTTTATCAGCTCATTGTGATTTACCATAAACAGAGTTGCGGTTGAGTTACTTGCATGAAAACTACCTTGTATTTTCCTCTGCAAGCTTGAAGTCAGCTGTGACAGAGTGAGATATGTTAGAACAAAGATATGTTAACGTGTTAGATGTTAGAATGATGAGAAATATGTTTACACTTAAATGCGTTTTCAGAATCAATGTGTGGGCTCCTTCCAAGAGAACTTAATATGAAAATGTCTCTAAAGTCGTCGGCATCATGTAGGAGCACAATGAACAAATATCTAGTTCCACATTGGTTTGTGTGACAGTTTTAGTTACGAGTCTTTATGTGTGGCACGCATGCTATCAGCCATAATATCCCCAAAGCATTGACTGCATGTTTAGAGACACACTTTTTTATGCCCTCAAGTGCTGGCACACATCTTGAGAATTAAACATTTCAAAAGCCCTAAAAATATTTAGCTTTCTGGATAAGTCCTGAGCCGAATCTGAGTTAGCCGTAATCCCGCGGGACGGTCTGTTTTGCTGTTTTAAAGCAATTTCAAAAGCCTGCTGCATTCTTTGGGAAATCTTTCTTTTGAAATAGCATTTAATTCCTCTGGAAGTGTTTTGTTTACACAAAGGGGTCCGGCCAGGCTGTTTCATGAGAAGCCCGAACCACCAGATATTTTCTTGATACTAAAATGAATTTAAATCTTCGCGTGGGACGAAGGCCTCCATATGTTCCAAATCTCCTTTGCTGTATGTGTAGCCTAATGCCTTTAAATCGTTTTAAGTCCCGTACATGAAAGGAAACAGTGCAAATCATGTGCGATATCAGCTACTAACTACTTTAACAATAAAACAAGACTTTCAGTGTAATATACAGTCCATATTTATATTACTTAGTTGGTATTACTTACATATAAATTGTTCAGTTAGATGTGGCATTTGTGTAAGTAGCTGTCATAAAAACCACTCAACATTTCCATTTCCTCCAGCCATATGTGGTAATTATAATCCCTGACGACCTGTGGTGACAAGGTATTAAATATTATTGGTCTTATGTGTAAAGTTGAAAAAACGCAACAAACTGGAGATTTAGCATGTGCTCTGTGTGTCTTAAGGGTGCAACCGTAGACTGCCTTACTCAGTGGACTCTAGTCTTTCTCTCGTTGTTCCTCCTCCACACTCAGCGGTCACTGTGGCATAGATCAGCCTCTCCGACCACCAGCCGTGGGTGTGGGACCTGCAGTGTAGCATTAGCACACTAAGGCACAAGGCTTGATTAAGGTGTCCGACACATTCATCGACAAGTTATGTTTAGTTAACTGAGACTAAAAGAAAAGTGTAAAGAAAAATGAAAACCCCCTGTCCCCCCCCCCCCAAGTTTCCATGTTTATTTTTTGTTTGCCGCATAACATTTCTTTGTTAAAGATAGGGTATGACGTTCGGCAATTTGTGAACAGGATATAGACCTTCTTCTAACATAGCAACTAGAATCTGATTGGATGGGAGGCCAGCAGCCACCTGCATGCCATTGGCTGGGTCGGCCCGGTGTGAGACGGAAGGCTGTCAGGGAAGGCAGCTAGAGACAGGGAGCCTGCCCACATGCGGCAGCCCTCATTGGCTGAGAAAGTCGGGCGCGAGGTGGCGGGTGTTTGGGGGGTGGGGGGGATGTGGAGGCACCAGGTACTGAGGAACCTGGATGGGGAAACTGCTGTGGAGCGAGACACAGAGACCTGTAAGAAGTGTGATGGCAGGACAGCAGATATTAATCCTGTGATCCACAACTGTGCAAATATATAATAGAATATATAAATATGCGTATAAAATGAAAGCTATTTTAAGAAAATGACATGAGCAGTGAGAAGAATCAGTCTTCAGGAGGTCGCTGGAAAGTCACAGTCATTTTTTTTTACCTTCATGCTCCTGCTATTGGTCAGATATCGTTTTGAGGGGGGGAGGGCTGTCAACAAGAAAGATGGATCCAGGGTGAGCGAGTGAAGCGTGTGTACACGGAGGGAGTCTCTCTTTGCATGGCTGATAAATGGCCCCTGAATAATGGCATTTCATTGGATTTTTGCATGAGCTGCTGTACTTACGCCGATTAGAATAAATGCATTTTTAAGTTCAACTGATAGCCCAAGATGCCTCTGCTCCCGGGACAGCCGCAGCCCCCTCCTGGTCTGGGAGCAGGACCTCTCTCCTCCCACTGCATGACTCAGTACCCCCGCCCCTTGGCTGCCGACAGGCTCCAGCGAGAGCCTCATCCTCTGCATTAGAAGAGATCTCCTCAGAATGTCTGCTGGAGGTGTGATCGTAAAGTAACAGGGCACCTGCTGGCCACCTGCTAGTGACCAAAGACATTGCAGGGCTCTTGGCTTCCCATCCCAATGATGGCCTCAGCATGAGGCTTTTACATTCAGTGACAAAAAAAGTGAAGCAGCCAGAAGTAATGGTCCGATTTGGATACACGTGCAGACCAGTGATGGGTATGTAAATGATTCGATTTGCAAGAAACCGGCACGTCTATTCGCCAGACACAGAGGAGGCTTAGTAGATGCATTAGACAGCATCACCAGCATTTGAGTTTGATAGGCGTTGCATTGTAGGTTTGCATGAGGCCAGATGGTCGTATCGTGCAACTGCCCGGGATGTGGGGCATGCAGATGTCAGAGTTGTCCGATGTTGGAGATGGGCATGTGTCATTGGCCCAATGGGCACGTGAGGGCACCCACTCACGTCCTGAAGGTTCTGGTCACCCAAGACAGACCACACAAAGGGAGGACCATCATATTGTGTGCCAAGCATTATAGAAACCCATGACATCTGTGCCTGCCATCCAGACACAGGTACTGGACTCTCTACAACCCCCCTATTCAAATCTGGCCCTCGATTCCAAATCCAGGCCTTGTTTTGAAGTCTCCCAGGTAGTTATCTTAATAATTTCTGGTTTTAATTGGCCAGAGGCTTCACAACTGGCTCTCAGGTAAGGAAAGCTGGAAAAACATCAGTGCTTGGCTCTTGAGGACCATGATTTGAATAGCCCTGCTCTACAACACTCAGTGTCATCACACAACGTGTCTCCATGACTGGCATCAGCCGAACTACGGGTTCACTATCCCATGCCTAGGCTGCTGTTAACACCAGCCCAGAGATGGCTGTGTTTGAAGTGGTGCCATAACCAGGAGGCATGGACAGATGACGAGTGCCGTTGTACCATGTTCAACGATGTATCTCGGTTTTGCATTACAGGGATGACCGTCGTGTGCACATATGGTGGTGCCGAGGGGAGATGACCAATCTTGCCAATGCAGCGGAGAGACACACTGGTTTTAATCCCGGCATCATGGTGTGGGTAGGCATAGGGTATGACTTCTGGTCATCGCTGGTAGTGATTTGGGAGACCCTGACGGTGTGTGGGCAGAAGTGTGGGCCAATGATAGGCAGCGAGGGCATGTGGGCGGGAGCACAGGCCAATGATAGGAGATGAGGGCATCTGGGCAGGTGCAGCCCAATGACAGGAAGCGAGGGAGTGTGGGCAGAAGCGCGGGCCAATGGTAGGTGGGGAGGGTATGTGAGCAGGAGCACGGGGGAATGACAGGCAGTGAGAGAGTGTGAATAGGTGTGAGGGCCCATGATAGGCGGCGAGGGTATGTGGGTAGGCTCATGACCCAATGACAGGAGGTGAGGGTGTGTTAACAGGAGCATGGTCCAATGACAGATGACAGTCAGCGAGGGCATGTGGGCAGGAGCGTGGACAATGACAGGCAGAGAGGGTATGTGGGTAGGTGAGCGGACCAATGATAGGCGTTGAGGGAGTGTGGGCAAGAGCGCAGGCGAATGACAGGCGGCGAGGACGTGTGGGCAGGCACGCAACCCAATGACAGGAGGCAAGGGCGTGTGGACAGAAGTGCAGGCCAATGACAGGAGGTGAGGTCATGTGGACAGGAGCACGGGCCAATGATAGGGGGAGAAACAGTGTGGACAGGAGCCCGGGCCAATGACAGGCGGTGAGGGCAGGCACGCAGACACAGTGACATGTCGAGGGCATGTGGGCAGGTGTGCAGGCCAATGACAGGTGACAAGTGAGTGTGAGAAGGAAAAGTGGACCAATGACACGAAATGCCGTGTTTACACAGCCTGGAAGGAGACATGTACATTTGGGGGGGGGGCTGTCCACGCCCAATGAACACTTAGAACCTGCCCAGAATAAGCAGTTACAGGAAGATGGAAAGATGAACTGAGGAAGCGGGAAAGCAGCTACTTCCTGTGTGGGCCAGGAGGGGTCAGTGATTTAAGAACCTGTGGATGCTGTCTGAACTGGAAACTGGGAACTTCCGTTAATTACAAATAAAATAATAATACAAATTTAAGCCCAACCTCATGTTAAACGCTAAGAAAGGCATTAGATCACGGCTGTCTTTCTAAAATAATTACTGGGTGGGCTGAAGAAGGACTGGAAAGTTCCAGCGCCTAAGAGCTTAGAGACATAATTAATCAATGAATTTCCTCTTAGATATAAGAAAACATGCAGCGTTCCCAGAGCTAAAGAAAGCCGGTGTGACTCATCACACCCTGTATGCCGCGGACTCCATCGTCACATTCAGGGAGGGGGGTTCTGGCAGTTTGTTTTCCAAGCCTGTTTTCCATTTTCTTTTCTCCATGTTCGCGTAGCTGCCTCCTACACCTCAGATGAGGATGGAGGTCACGACCGACTGCCAAACAGGCACCATCCAGTGACTCCACCTGGGCCTGATGGGCCAGTTAGCCGACGTGACCTGCATGTCCCTCCGCCCCATAAAAACAAATCTAACCCTACATTTTGCCCATGGCTCACAAACCCATAGGCCCACTGGGAAAATGCCCAATATGCCAGATGGCCAGACCAAGTCTGCTTCAATGGAAGGAGCTACCCAACCACATCCAGTCATCAGGGTCCTTCTGAACCACCAAAGTCATCTGAAGACCCCGGGAACAGCGCAGCTAGCTCAGCCAGCTTCTGGCCTGCTCCACCATCGGCCCTTTATTGTACAGGGTCCTTCAGCAATGCTGGATACTCATGTCTAATAGAAACCTTGCCCCCATGCTGTCTGTGAAGGGACAGCTCCTGCTCCAATGATAATTTGAGCTTGTGCCACAGTCCCTGGTCACTGGAAGCTCAGCCTAGCAGCAGCGGTACCGGAATGGCTTGCGGCTCAGTGGACTAAGCCTCTGTGCCTGTGATCGGAAGTTTGTTGGTTTGAGCCTGGCTGGAGGGTGCTGCAAGCTGGCTGACCCTGTGCTGTGCCCCACCCCCAACTTGCCAGACTGTGTGTCTCATAAATGGCAACATGGCGTAGATGAAAAGCGAACTTCCCCATGGGGAGTAACAAGCACTATCCGGAACTGAATCTTTGATGCCTGTGTCTTTCAATTTATTATCATTTTCGACAAAAAGCATCTGCTAAATACCCCCCCCCCCCCCCAACACGCTCCAAAGATATGGATTTAGGTGAAGTGCTGCTTCCAAATGACCCAATGTGTTATGCCCTGCAATTGGCTGGCCAGTTTTAATTACAGCTTTTTCCAATCACTTTTTCACTAGTTACAGAACATTGATGTTGTTTTCCAAAACTAGTCACAAAACACACAACGGATGACCGAAATGTACATTTTCCAGAACTCTTAACACATTTTTCATTTGCGTGGACACAATACACTTAAAACAAAGATCACTTGTTCGTTTAACTTAAATCACCAGTTCAAATTAACAGAACTGAACATCAAAGCATTTCCACTTCAAAATAAAATTCATACATTGCATATGTGATGACTGCCTGCTCATTTTATTACAGTGATTTAACTAGTAAAGGATACAACTACTCTAAATGATAAGTACCTGTTACATTCCACTTAAAGCACAGTGAGAACTGAGGAGCAATATCCCAGGTGAACATCAGAAAAGAATCACCATATCGAGATGAATTGACACTAATTTGTTACTGATGATCACTTTCACCTTGTGGTATGAGTATGAATAGTGGAATGAGTATAAAGTGGAATCCACAGTGACATTGAAATACTAGAACATAAAATAAACAAATAGAAAACGAAATAATAGAACATGGAGCAGGCAAGTGGTCAAGATGAACGAGGGAGGCATGATGCACATGGGCCTGGCAGGGGACAAGCACCACATCTGAGGGCTGGTCATGGGCCTCATGTTAGAGCACTACAATAAACAACATAGGACTGTAGGCCAATCTTAGCTGTCAAATGATTGTATACTACATGCCAGAGTACAGCACAGAGTTATGTGTTTTAGAGTTTGAAGTCTAGTTTCTCCTTTTAATTTGTCCTACAGAATAAAGACTAAACCAAACAGTGGAGGAACAGACTCATAAATGATGAACAAGAGCGGGCTGTGGTCAACTTGGTCCGGGGCGAGAAATGACACTCGTCTTACAGAAATCAGACGGCACATCCTGGGCGATGAAGACATTTTCAGCAATGTGGAAGCCATAAGTTTGCAGACCATTGCACACATCTTGAAAAGGCACCAAATCTCCATGAAACAGATATACCGTGTGCCGTTTGAGAGAGATACAGAAAGAGTGAAGTAACTGAGGATTCAGTATGTTCATGTATGTTCAATTTCATGATCCATGTTAGTGAAAGATTCTTCATCATTGCACTGTAATCATTACTTCTCTTTTCATAATATTTTTTAGAAGGTGTTGGCCCTGGGTGCCGATGAAAACCATCATAAATTCATTTGTGTGGATGAGGCAGGCTTCAATTTGACCAAGACAAGGAGGAGAGGTCAGAATTTCATTGGCCAGCGGGCAACCATGGAAGCTCCTCGACAACGTGGGACCAGCATCACCATGTGTGTGGCTATATCTGAAGATAATTTGGTGGCAGGCAGACCTTGTATTGGCTCATACAATGCAGAGCTCCTTGTTGCCTTCCGTGATGAGCTAACTGTGGTCTGTAGAGCTCTTGGTGTGACCTACAGTATGTTATTGTATGGGACAATGTCAGGTTCCACCATGCTCAGCATGGTTTCAGGCCCATCCTCACTTCACCACCATGTACTTGCCACCATACTCTCCTTTCCTCGACCCTACTGAGGATTTTTTTTCAACTTGGAGGTGGAAATTGTATGATAGGCAGCCACATCAACAAGTGACCCTTGTCCAAGCCATGGATGAGGCATGCAATGACATCACTTCAGACCAGTGTCAGGCCTGGATTTGTTATTCCAGAACATTCTTTCCAAGATGCTTGGCAAAAGAAAACATTCATTGTGATGTGGATGAGAACCTGTGGCCAAATCCACATGACAGGGTTCTCTTATTTAGTTTTTTGTAAGGTTGGTTAGGAACATTGCAGGGTTTTTTTGGATTAAAGAGAACTTTTGTTGTGAGAATTTATGTTGTGTATTTTATCAATACATTTTGGATTTGTTTAAATGATTCCACTACGTCTATATACTTTATGCTTCTTTTTTCCTTTACAATGACATTATAAGAAGCACCACAATGAAATGTGTCACAAATTCTGTCTTACTTTATCTAATGCTTGGAAGGACAACCAAACAGTGAAACTATTAGTATCTTGTGCGTGGCTGATCCATATTTTGTGTTTTGTGACTAGAGTTTTGGAAAATAACATCAATGTTCTGTAACTAGTGAAAAGGTGATTGGAAAAAACTGTATGATCGTCACAGATTGTCTTTAGTCATGTAAAGCAGTAATTCACAAACTTACGGTAAGCCCTTAATGGCTACCACCACTACGAGCAACATTCACATATGCCGATGCCTTCAAGTGCTAAATGAGGAGTTAAAATAATAGCAGTCTGTATGTGCGTGTGCATGTGTGTGTGTGCGTCTGTTTGCGTGTGAGTGCACGTGTGTTTATGCGTGCGTGTGTTTGTGTGTGTGCGTGTGCATGCGTGTGTGTGTGTGTTTTTGTGTGTGTATGTGTTTGCGTGTATGTATGTGTGTATTTGGGTGACTTTAACTACAGTATAGAGACTTTGGAAGTCCAAACTTTTTTTCCCAGATAACATTGCACTTTTCAATTATGATTATAAGATTTTTTATCTGCAGTTGATTCTTCCTGCATTTTGGGGTCAGAGTTGTAAAACATGTTGATCCCTTTCAAAGAATAAACTGCAAACTTAACTTTGTAATGACATTGTATTCACATCATACGTATTGTACCTCATACATATATACTTGTGCATCTGAAAGAATGTTCTCTTATTGCACCCCCTTAAAATCTTACCCTGTTGCCAACCCATGCAAAATTCTGTAGATCTGCCTGTTTCTGGCAGTTTGTAGTTGTTGTTAGCAGTAGTTTTAAACCATAAATTTTCCCATAGGCAAGCAATAAGCCAAAGGTCAAAGGTCAAATTTATTTATACAACACCACCAAAATCAACCAAAGTTACACCAAAGTGCTATGCAAAGTAAGAAAGAGAATAAAATGTCAAATATTGAAAAAAAACATTGAAAAAAAGAAAAGTAAATAAAAAAATTTTTAAAGCATAAACAAACTCTTCACATACTGGCATGTTTCTGTATGTATGAAAACTGTTTGCACTATTGCTCATGGAAACGCTGCCCACCATCTGAGGTGGCGAAAGCAGAACCCGCAGTAAGGGGTTGGGGGGGCGTGAGACGTTGGCTATACTCATGCACGTTACATTGTGGATCTTGTTTTGGGAATGACCACATTTCCCGGAGATGTGACTAAGGCCTGGGATTTTGCTAAGAAAGAAATGATTGGAGAGTAATTATGTGGTGCGGCGTTAGACTCTGTCCATGTTACCTTACCTCATTCCACTGTGGTTAAAGCTACAGGAAAAAAGATATTACCTAATTGTATTCTGTCAGTCCTACCTGAAAGTGGGAAAAGCAAGAGTAATTGCAGGCCTTTCTATGATTAGTGGAATTTCATAGCTGCTTCTTTCAACCAGCAGTGCGATTGGTCAGAATGACAAGCTACACAATCATGGATTGATCCTCCATAGTCTGGGCAAAACAGTATAGAGTAGTAGGGGAGTCAGAAAGCTATGCCAACCAGAATGGGACAGTAATCTGGGGCAGGCAGCCAACTGCCACCCAACCAGCAGAGGGCAGATCCAAACCCCCAAGGCAGGTAGCGCAAGGCAACAGTGCGGCCCAGTGAGCCACCGAGGCACCTTAACTCACTGTATATTGATTAGGATTCTGCAGAGCAAGGACCAGGATGTTTCCGGAAACATTCAATGCCAGCCAGGGGACCCCGGCGTCGTTACATGAGAGGATGTGTCAGCCGGGGAAACATAAAGGGGATGCTATTTCGGGGGTCCGATTCGTGTCGGTGTCGCAGTTTGGACCTTGGGGTTCAGGACAGCTGTAGAATGAAAAATGTGACCCAGGTGCAGATTATTCTTCCAGGCAGGTAACGGGAGCTGTTCTAATGTCTACGTGCCTTTATTATAAAGGATCTGTTATGTATAACCCACACACAGCATAAAAACAGGCAGTCTTCTGAAAGGTATCATTTATTCAGGAAGAGTTACATTATGCTTAAGATTAGTTGGTATTTCAAATCATCGTTATAATCATCATCATCATCGTCTTCACACTGCATCTACTAGTGAGGGGTGTTTTAAATTTACACTGGTTAAAACTTGGCATTTTTCATTAGGTTTAAGTATATAAAAATGTGAAGGCTGTGAAAGGAGAGGCTCTGTTCTGAAGTTTGGATCTGAAAGCTCCCTCCTCAGAGCTGGCCACTTTTGCTCTCTCTCTCATTGCCATGGGTGTTGTGCAGCCTCCCATTGGCTGGAGGTGTGGGGTTTCCATCGCACGACAGCTGACACGTCTCTGACCCCGCCCAGGCACATAGAGCCAATGGCAGCCTTTGAATACGGTGTGTGTGGCTATACAGGAAAGTAATGTCATCATTCCAGGAGGTGCTGTGTCAAGCTGGCGAATGGAGGTTTTCCATCCGAGTTCTGCTCAGAAATGCAAAGAAGGGCATCCTAGTTTGTTGGATTTTTGAAAATCACAATGAATCTTCTTTCTGGTTGTGTGTTGGGTCTGAACAGAAAGACTGTAAACTAGACTATAGGTAGAGTGACTGTAAAGCACAGGGGTGGGCTGACACATTCCAGGAGAGGATCAAAAAGTATAAAGCAGCTTTTTGTGTGTGAGGCAGAACAGCTGTAAACAGCAGTCCAGCTCTCAATGGCTACGTTTAAGAACATAAGAACATAAGAAATATACAAACGAGAGGAGGCCATTCGGCCCATCAAGCTCGCTTGGGGAGAACT
>JAABNX020000049.1:16487729-16497803 GCA_015163995.2 Mormyrus lacerda
AACATCCTATTGGCCTTTTTTATTGCTTCCCCACACTGGCGAGAATGGGACATGGAAGCATCAACATACACACCAAGTTAGAGATCACCAGTTCGAACCCCATAACATCACACCCCAGTCCTGGTGTGCTGTGCTTGTGTCCCCCAGGCCTGAAATCTTGCGTTTCTCTTCCGCGACAAATTTCAAAACTGGTGTGTGAATATGGCCAGGAAGTGGATTCAAGCCGGCATAGGAAGGGTTACAGTAAAGAAAGTGAAAAGTCAAACATTTTTTTCGGCATCAAAGAAAAGCAGCCTGAGAATGTTTGAGTTGCGGAGGTGAGTCCCCAGGTTTGTGCCTGGGGCATGAATAAGAGCGTTTTCTGTGTTTGGGAGCAGGGGCTGTCAGCGCCTGGCAGGTTCCGGCCTGGCTGGGCTCGGTACCAGGTGTAGTGCCCCTCTGGGTGGCTTCCAGAGCAGGAGACCACAAGACCACGATTCAGCAGAGCTCCTACATGGCACCTTCTCACATGTCCCAGCACAAAGGTCACGCCTCCCAGTGTTGCCAAGGTAATATTCCAGAGGAAGTTGCCATACAGAGGCCCCCCCTGCAGAAACGCAATGCGCCCGTCCCCGTCGTGCCTCGACTCTGTGTCGTGGCGGCTCTCTGGGGAAACAGAAGCTGGCGGAACTTTCCATCCGTTGTCACAGCACACTGAAGCAATTATTGATGTTTCTGAAAATTCCCAACTCGTACTGCTGGACATCTGGGCTATTTTCTTGCCCTCATTATGAGTGATTAAGCTATTGTACGTGTGGGAAGATTTGCTTCTTATTAATACGAAGTTAATTGAGAAAATGTAGGGACGATTTACGTGACAGTTTGCTGGTTATATAGCAAGCTGGTGAGCTAATCCATCATTGTTAGCTAGCTAATATTTTTAGCATTATATATTTGTTAATATTACTAAAAGTAATATTAAGACTCTTTAGGGATTCATCATAATCACACAATCTGGGTTCAGTTCACATTCAGTACAGAGTGGTTGAAGACCCGACCAAAAGAGTGGGAGTCAACATCAACTAAATGGTATCCAGTAATAATATCAACTGTGTGGCGTCTACTGTAGAAATAAACACCATACACAAGCGTTTAATAAGACCAGATCACCACATGTAACTTTAAACCCACAAATCTAACAAATTACGCATATAAATTAGCGTTAGCTCAGGTGGAAAGTCACCAGCAGACCTTTGAGTTCTTCTCAACGTGCCTCAGCTCTGAGTACAACATCAGACACAGTTTGACTTACAACTGCCAAAGGTGCATAAAAGCACCCGATCACCTCTACGGTCATGCAGAACATGCTGTCATCTTCAGTCCTGCTGTGAAAAGTCGTCTTTTTACCAGCTCTAAAGTTGTCAAGCGGTAATGGAGTAACGGGATGAACATTAGATGTTTCACCATGAGGTGTGAGGGGTTGACATCATGAGATGGGCAGAATCAGGCGACAAGCTGATTTCGCTTCACCTCTTCCTTATTATTGATCATCAGGTTCTGGTCCCAGCCCACACCGTAAGACCCTGCTGTCAGATCCTATGCCTCACCTTAGCTCTTCCATCTCCGTTGTGCTTTCCCAAGGTTGAAAGGATTCCCTTGTTTTCACTCCTCTCTGCTTCCCCTCTATTGTTCTCTCCTCACACGGAGCACCGTCCTCCTGTCCCTGTGTCACCCACACCACCTGTGCCTCTTTGTGAGGCCTGGCAAAATTTGTCACATTTACCAGGAAGCTGAGAAGCAGGAAGCCCACAGTGACCACTCAGTCCTCCCGCTGACATTTCAAACAGCTTTTCCACACTCAGCAGCATAGCAGCAGAGTAGCCATTAAAGTCTCTGACAGCTCTGAGAGGCACCAGGAAAACATGAGTGGCTCAAGCCAGTTGCATCCTGGGAGATTGGAGATTTTCTAAAATTACTGTATTTTCTGTGTCTATCATTCCCACACAAACAAAAGTTTAGTACTTTGTAAAAAGGTGTGCTTTTGAGCGACAATAAATTATCTTATTAATCGAAGTTTTTTTGTACTTTGTCAGTAAAACATTGATTTTCCCTATACTTTGTGACACAGAGGTACCAGTGTGGCTCACTGGGTTTGTTTTCAGCAAATCAGTGTCACTGTATTGCTGCAGTCTGTGCCCAGTAATGGACTGACATCCCATGTATCAGGGTTGCCAACTCTCACGCATCTCACTATTTTACAGAAAATCTATATTATTCCATCATAAACCTAAAATTAGCTACATCAAAAGCACTGGGGTAGTTTGCAAACCCTACAGACTAAGGTAATACTGTTACACACATGTAAATGAGTGTGTATGTCTGTGCAGATTTGTCTCGAATTGAAAATCTCACTTCAGCCAGCTGACCAAAGTTGGCAACCCTGCATCTATGGTGATCTCCTGCCTTAAGGCCTGTGCATCCTGAGACAGGCCCCAGGCGCTCTGGGACCACGTAGCGGCCTGCAGTCATGAAAAAGAGACAGATATTGTGTCATGGCATTACTACTGTAAGTTGAAGGTTTTACAAGAAATAAGTTGACAGGAAATAAGTAAAATTATAAAAAAATGTTTCTGCTCCATGTAAAAAAGTGTTTTGAAACATCTCTCATGTTATGAAATATCTCTCTCAGCTAAATCTGGGCATCCTTTGAATAGCAATGTTGCTTCCATATTGTGATATGTGTGTTGAATTTTTACCGAAGTGGTAAAAGTTAACGCTCTTGCTAAGTTTCGCTAACTTTTTAAAAAGGCGACTTCCTGCAGCGGTCAGCACTTCTGTGCAGAAAGCCCCTTCCTCCTTCTAACTGCTGTCAGGGAGTACTCCTCTTCACCGCAGTGGGGGAGGGATTCCCCAAAGCCGTGTCGCTCAAGCTTTCTGGGACATGCAGAACCAGAGTGACTTTTATTTTGAGAACCTGAAGAAAAAATAAAACGTGCCAGGAGAACTTTAATTTTGCAAACACTTCTGTTCCGTTCAGCTGAGACGCCTTCCCTTTCCTGGCGGCTCCCACGTTTAAATTCATTAATTTGTCTTTTACCGTAGGGAGGGTGTTTCTCATTAAATGCTAGCTTTAATGGTCATGGGGAGGGCTATGCTTCTTTATTGAGTCTGAAATTGTTCTTTTTTCCCCCCGAAAGATGAGGTTATTCCTTCGCAACAAACAGATGATTTTATCATCAGAACAGCCCCCCAGTATCACGTGTTAGATCGCGTGTGAGAGATGCGGAGTGGACGCCTTGAGCGTGACCCGGCTCGGGCTGCGACCCTGACTCCCGGCTCCAGACAGGTGGCCAATCAGGAGTATGAGCCGTACAGCATCACGCTTGGCATTCTGGGAGGAGCTCTGCCCACAGATTCCTGGAACGGGATGCTGTCTAAAGGGCACGTCTGCCTGAAAAACGACCCCAGGGCGTCTACCGCGAGTGCGAGGCCCACACCATGCCAGTAATCTGCAGCCCAGCCTGTATGACTTTTATCCCCTGTTTTCATAGCGGCTGCCTCTGGCAGGCTCGTATTTAACGGGCTGCACTTATTATGGGTAGGTAAATTTTCACTAGGCAGTGCCCGGTGTTGGCACTGAGGCCTGCGGCAAACTCATTACCACTTTATTATCCCCCGTCTGACTCGAATTTATCCCTCAGAAAGGCAAGCCCCCCACCCCCCAGGGTACAGCCTTCTCACATTTTCAGACCCCAAACACCAGACTCAAACAAGCAAACAAAGATGCTACAGACGGATGCTAGGTAATTCTTCATCTTAAAAAGGATAATACTAAAGCACTAAAGCTAAAGGTGCTAAAATGCTAACACTGGATCGGAGGCTGGAAGAGATGGGCTGTGGAGTGTGTCTGCGTTATTTTGTTATTATTTGGATACGCTGATGCCCAACTGATGATTGATGACCTATAAAGTCACCTCACACGTTTATACTGTTGCCTGGGGTTATTTGGAATGAATTTGGCGCTCAAGTCAGTGTGCGCAGAAAGTATTTTTCTTATCAGTGACAGTATCATGTAAATTACTTAATGCATACCATACTAGTGAAATAAATTGAAAAATTTTACTATGTGAGAATACAAATAGGAGTAAATCCTGGCATTCAGAAGATTCGTAAATGAGGTATCTGAAAGAAACCCTGAAAAGAATGAATGTTACATATTTCCCAGACTCACTTGTTGTGAGAGGAACTTGGCTTGAACCCCCAGTAGCCTGATTGCATTCGGGAACTGTATCCCATACTAACTGTTAATCTGCCTGAAAAAATGCATGTTATTTCTGTAAGGATCCGTTGTACAGACTTGGGTCCCCATGTGAAATTTGCCAAGTGCAGTGCGTCGCGTTACTGGGCTGAACATGCTGCCCCTCCTCAGCATCACTGACCTCGTTCTTAGGACTTTGTATTCAAAGCTGTTTACATTCTGCAGGTCTCATTGGTGTAGAAAGGAAATTAATGTAGTAGCGTGTGCATGAGCACAATGAGAATTAATGATTTAGCATCTATATACGAAGCATGTTTATGTTCGTTCCTGTAAGATGGGGGATGGGGCAAAGGCATGTGATGAGCCCTTTCAGTCACCTGCGGATAATTGCCCGTAATATAAAATGCAATTCTATTTCGCCTTGGCACAAGCCCAGACTCTGAAGCCCAGATCGCTGCAGCCTTTTCCACAAACTGACAGCATATTTTTTCCTGTGTGGTGAAAACAAAAGAAGCGCTTGGTTAAACTCGTCGCCACTGCTGCTCCCCCGCGAGGCCCCTGCTCCTTCCTTCAGTACCCCTGTCCTCCATCCGCAGCGAGCCATGCAAATTGCGCATCATCATGGCTCCAAAAAGGAAGTACTTGAAAAACAGTGCCAGGGGCTCAAAGCGTACCGCTAAAAACGTGACAAACGGTGCCGGGGGCACGCAGCGTACCACTGAAATCATGTGTAAGATCGCATTAAATTGCACCAGTTTTGCTAGTTTTTCTAACAAAAGGAGAATGATGAACAGAGTGACCCTACATTTTCATTTTCCCAGATTTGCCCTCTTTTTGGGAAATGTCTGGGATTTCATTTTGGTTCATGCTGACCTTTGCTTTCTACACTTTTTGTGTGCATATTTGCGTTGTATTGATGCCTGTCTTTGTCCTCTTTACTGCAACATAAAACAAGGTGTCCCTAATGATGAGGATCAGGCCTTCATCTGGGTTGAGTGAAGAGAAGTCAATGGTGCAGATCTCCTGTTTGTTATTTAGTCGACGCTTTCATGCTCTCGATTTGCCGGTGTATGTGGCAGATGAGGTAGAGTAGCTGGAGGTTAGGGCTGGACCCAGAAACTCCCCTACATGCATCTGCCCCGCGCTGTTGGACCCGGGAGGCGGGTTGGAGACAGACGGCCTGTTGCGTGCGCTGTGCTGCACTCTAACCCATGGGGAAGAAGAAACAAAAGCAGGTGAGAGAGGACTGTACTGCTGTAGGCCCCTGCTTCTCCATTTCCACCACGTTTGATGTTTTGGCTGCGATTATGCGTAAAGTACGTCAGCTAGTGCTGGCAGCCTTTGTAAAGCAATATCAGCTCTCCCTACCAGTCTCCTGAATTAAGGGACCCGTAATGTAATATCGGGCACCATCCTGAGCTGGATGGGGCTCACGCTCAAATAGGAAAAAAGAGGGAATAATTTCTATCTGTTCTAACCTTCTCCCATTATCCAGCTGAGGGCATCTATCTTTTCAGTGTGTAGCGAGATGCCCTTTTACAATTTTAATGGGAACACAAGGAGGGCCCTTACACAATAAAGGTGATTTAGAGACACCAATCCCCCCCCCCACCCCCCTTTTTTAAAAACATGTCTCTGGGTTTGCAAGAGGTAACCGGAGCAGAGAAAAGAAACCCACGCAACATGGCTGGAACATGCAGACGCAGAACGCAGGAGACGAGCATGGCTGCAGACCTGAAGTATGGCTATGAGTGAATGTACCATACTGCTATGCTAACCCAGATATAGACTAGCACCCTACTAAGCAACACTAGCATCCAGTTATGTGACTGCAACTGAATGCATACAGCACTCACAACTTCAGTTATGTCTTTTTTTTTTAACCGAACGCAGTGATTGTTGGTTCCAGATCTCTCCATCACTTAATTGGTGTTTAAGTTTAGGGTGGGGCCCCATATTGTCCTCCCCAGGATGGTGAGTCAGGTGAGCATCTCTTCTCTTCTCCAGTAAACGTGCCCCAGATCCTGATATGTGACTTGGTCCAGCAACTGTTACCTGTGTAGTTTCCCCTTGACTGATTTAGTTCCTCCTTGTTATTTTGTAAAACCCCTCAAAAAATCCTCGCTCATGCATCACATGACCATAACCCCTCCCCAGAGTGAGCATTACTTGGTGTTTCTGTGGTTGTTTGATGAGAATATTTGGCAGAACACAGATCATTAAAATGCTGTATACATGTGACAGGAATTACCATTGGCATTTACAGATCTCCCGTGTCTCAATTAGAAACAAATGCAATGTGGCACCATTTGCACGTCAGTCACAACAGAAGCACGGAAAATAAAACATAAACCAGGAGCAGCTGAACAAAATATTTTCTTTTATTTTGCACGGGAAATGAGCATCGCGGTGTGGATTTGATGGCGTACACAAAAATTGTCCAATAACAAATGGATATTCAACGACCAATACAAACTGTACTGCGACAGACAAACAAAACATACAAAGCCTGAAGCGAATGTGACACTTAATACTGAGAAAGAGGTCTTTGACTGGAGATTGAGATGAGATGCTTAAGAGGTAAAAAGGTACAAGTACGGCAGGATGGGGGGGTTCAGACTGAGAGCAGAAGCACATTAGCGGGGCAACCTGTTTAGCTGCAGGGCCTGGGCCAATGCCTGGTTATTGCTTATAAATCTTAAGACCATTAAAACTTATAAAACTGCGCCCGGTATGGACGGGATGCTGGTGCAGAGGAGAAAATCTCTCGAGCCGTCCCAGAGCTGTATCTGGAAACAGATCTCTGAAGTCGTATAAGTATGCAAGTAGACAGATATTTCACAAGCAAAACGATAATCTTGCGGACATTGAATGGTCTGTAAACATAAGCAAGCCCTCTTTCTTAGTATTACACTTTTTTAAAGATATATTTTTATATATTCTTAAACAGCTGTACATGGCTCTAATGTGTCTTAGCTGAAAACAGTGACCCTTTTTCTTGTTTTGTAAGCATTATTAAATTCAGATCTGAATACACCATAAAACACAAAATTTTTTCTTTCTTTTTTTTTTTTTTCCTTTTTTTTGTTTTGTACACAAAAACAACAGTCAAGAGTTCCAAAGATTCATGCTGTATTTCTGTATGCATGTAGGGAAACGGGTACAAAAATGAAACTAATGGATTAATGACACTGCTGTCCCTTTAAGCTGGGCTGGGCTGGGAAAAAATACTTCAGATAATTAATGTAATTAAGATGTAATTAAGGCCACTGCAAATAAAACTTTGCAGAGCTTCATAAGGAATAAGCTTTAAAAAAAAAAAAAAAAAACACATTAAAAGGAAAGCTACACTTCTCAGGACCACTTCAGCGCCTCGTGGCTGGTCCTTCACCTTCTCAAATCAATACTATTTAACTCAATCCACCATCTGACTCAACCCCACACCGGTTACCCTCCAAAACTCCATCTTCTGATGTTGAAATTCAGAGACAAATGGTTCCTGGGTAACACTCCTCAAAACGAACGAATCTGACTGCTTTCTGGCCTGCAGAGGACAATCACATTCTTTTAAAGAAAAAAAAACATATCTGAAATAATTGATACAGGCAATTCCTAACTGTAGAGAGAGTGATATTACTCTCAGCTATTTTCACTAAGATCTGCAAATAAATGCATATTAATAGAAGCAGACTTTTTTTGTTCTTTTTAAAAGTAGTGGGGCTGTCATTTACCAATTATTTTATTTAAGTAGCCAGGTAACCAGTGGCACAAGGAAACCTTGAGAAACACGTCAAACCTTGGTTTTAATTTGTACTTCTGGTTTGCTGAAAAATATGTTTTCTCCCATGAAAAACCCGGTACACCTTCGTGATGCTGTGACAATCCCAGTTGAATTCGTATTCAGATTACCTTAACCGCCAAGGTACATAAGCCATAACTTTACTATTTTAAAATAAAATAATAATAATCTACAGGAAAAGTAATAAAATTAAATGACCATAGTGCTTCACAGTGGCTTTTCTGTAATTTACAGGGGAAATCCAGAACTTTTATAGAAAGTGTTAAATATGACTGCTTCAACTTAAGTCTTTGGTCTCAAAGCCAAGTGAAAATCGTAAAAGGCCAAAAATACATGAAAATATCAAAGACAAAAGGTAAGAAACATGAGAAAGTCATCGGCTGGCTTAGCCTGAGCGGAGAACCTCACCTCCCAGCCCAAAACGGCTGCAGCACGCGCTCCATCACCTGTCCAATCTGGACCTCCAAAGCGCCACCAAAAAAAATCCAAATATTAATGTTTTTTGCCTCAGAGACCATCTGGTTACCCCAGCCCCAAGTACCATCAGCTATGAGAAACTGTCTTTTTTTATATATAAGCTTCTATTGTATCAATAACATTCAACAGTGAGCAATGCAATAGTTCAAGTAGTATAGAACGCATGGGCCCTTTGAAGGATCCTGGTTAATATAAAATCAAAATAAAAGCACCCCCAGAAAAGGGAAGAACTAAGGCCGAAAATTAAAACCACTGCCACCAGGGACGTGCACATGGGTCTGGACAGCCGCAGTAATCCAGGGCCTTCGCTGGAGTCCATCACTGGAACGTTCAAGCCAACGATCTCTCGCCCTTAGGATGACCTTTCGGGGGGGATTTCCCCATCAGCACCCCAGCACAACAGACCGGCACCAAGGGACGTCCTGTGGAGTGAGGCCAAGAAGCGCCATTGTCTAAACACTCCACACCACTGCTATTAGCTAGCATCCTTTAAACAGTCTTGCTTTTAGAGGCAGACTGGAGTCACATGACTTTTGGCAGGGCGTCCCATTGGCCTTTCATATCAACATTTTAGCAGTATAGACAATTGCAATAACCAAGACCAATGGTCTTAGCACCTTAGCCAATCAGAAATAACCCATGTGACCACTAATGTAATGTATACAACTCATCCTCAATGAGGCATTTTTCATTTTATTAAGTTTTACTTCCAGTGACATTTTAAACTTCAAAAAGTTTAAACTTTGGACAGAGCACCAAAGTGGAGAATTTCAACAGCCTGGTGCAGCAGACTGAGAGTTTACTGTTTGATTTCCTGTCTCAAATATCCATTTCTTTTCAGCGGATGCCCGGAATCTCCAAGGCACTGTAATATTGCTAGAAAATACTGTCCAGCTTAAAATAAACCTAATTTAACATAAAACCTATACGCACTAAAGGCTTTTGTTAAACTGATAATGCATGAACGGATATAGTCAACTGTAATCAGACAATTAAGCAATTAAAAAAACAATTTTAAATGAGACACCTGTTAACTGGTTACCATTCTTCTGTGCCTTTAGTTAGTGCATCTCTCTGCTACCGTTCCACTCGTAACGTCACCTGTGTCTTTTTTAAAGCACGCACTCATGTCCTGCTTCTTGCAATCCTCCACTTAAAATGCTTCCTTTATACTGAATTATATGAATGCTGTCAGACGTCGAGTGACAGAAACAGTACATAACATTCCCAATTATTTTCCGATTTCTGTTTGTTGCAGTCCTGTGAATCTGCAGAAACATCTTTCGGATCGCGATCTGAAGCTTGGTTTGGAGGATGCGCGACTGCAGATGTTGCTATTTCCAACTAAGTGCTTCAGACAGGTGATGCTGGTGCCTTCATGGAAGAAGCTGATTAATGAAAGACACCTTCTTCACAGCCCCAGCACCACCCTCTGCTTTCCTGTGCAGGACAAAATTTTACCTCCTTGGGAGCCGACCTCGAATTTTCTTCCGGAATTACTGATGTCCCCAACTTTAATTCTGGACAGATGTTACCCCCCCCCCCCCAATATTTCCCTGCC
>JAABNX020000049.1:16506274-16520910 GCA_015163995.2 Mormyrus lacerda
AACAACACCACCCCCCCCCCCCCCCCCCCCCACGCATGCACCATCCCAGCTGCTGAAAAAAGACAGGGCCAACCTACAAGAGGTGAGGTGTGTGTGGGGGGATATTATATGAGTTTTGATTTAGCAACACAAGCAAGAGGTAAACGGCCCCCCCGAGACCCAGTCTGACCCCCTCACTCCATCTCCACTTCCAACTCTCATACTCCGGGATCAGGCCAAGGAGGGTCAGAAGTCAACCTTCTTAACACAGAGAACCTGATATTGCCAATATCCCCTCCCCCCCAACTAAGTGTTTTGTTCATCCAAAAATCCCCCATCTGGTGAATATGTATGACAAGCAGGTAACGCTCTGCAGCCGCACCAGAGAAAAGCGCGTGGCTGTGAAACGGCCTGCGGAATGCGGAGGTGTCAAACGCTGGCATAGATTAGCATGAGCAGACGGTAACACCAGGCCACTGGTCCCAGCGGCAGCTCTCATCTATAGCCTTATAGATGACCCCCCCCCCCCATTCCAATTCTGTCTTGGCTCACTGGGCCTAACCCACATAAAGCGATGAGAACTGTGGTGTTGCCGTTGGAGACCAAGGAGACAGCTGATCCCAAAGGCATCCCTCCACCTGTGAAGAAGGGCCATAGTGGAGGGGCAGAAAGGAGCAGGGCACTGCACCCCCCCCCACCCAAAAAAAAAAAAAAAAAACCATCTGTCAGGCTCCTCTCCCTCAGTCACAGACCCCCCACAGACGTCCATATAATAATATTCTATTCAATAATAAATATTCTAATGAACATCTGCAAGGCATATCACCCCCCCCCCCCTTCTCACTCTCCCACAATCCCCCCAGGGGGTTAGAAATGACACTACCAGAGTAAACCGCACCAACTCACAGGAAGCCTATAGAAACGGGCACAAATATGGAGGAGGGGTGCCATAGCGCGAGTATCCTTAAACCTCCTACTTTCACTGAAACACCGCAGGATTTAGCGGGCTGGTATTATTATTAACTTCGGTCAAACTCGCTTTGGCGGCGTATATGAACATTCATGAACATCATATTATAGATATGCCTATTAATCTGAAAATGTGTGAAAATCTGACGCTGTATACTCTGAGCCAGCCTCAAGATCCCTCGCATTCCGTTAAGACCAACACGTCTAACAAATGTGAAATTTAACACAATCTGCACAATGACAGTTACTTTTAGTTTTTTAAAGCCGTTTTGGCTTGCCTGACTTATCCTTAAGGTTCTAAACCAAACAGCGGATTTCAACGGGAAACTGAAATGACTTCGTGACTTCTTTATTAATGCCCTTCTTCTGAACTTACAAACATCTTTTCACATCATAAAATTAAGTTTATAAACTAAAGCCGTACCTTAATTTGCAAACTTAAAGAAAAGAAATAAGCAAGCAGCACCGAAGACCGAAAGAAAATTAAATGCGGACACATTTTAAAGGAGCGGCTTGCACTACACAACAAAACTACAATACACTAGTTTAGCAAAGTATAAGGTTTTGAAAATTACTGCACGTCGCAGTCAATATAGCCTACCGGAACACAAAAACAAAAAAGAAAACCTGACAACCAGACGGACTACAGATACCGCGACTACATGCTTATAAAAGCATGAACTTGGGGAGAAAAATGTCTTTGTACAACAGAAAAGTGGGGAGAAAAGTCGGACCGCTTTGTAGCAGTAATGTAATTCAACAGCGCCTCCATGCATAATATCTGCGACGTGAAGCAAAGGCATGACAGAGAAAGAAGCAGCGAGTGACAATCTGAAGGCAAAACGCCACATCTGAGGAAGATGATCACTACATGACACAGTTACAACAAGAAGTAATGTACCGAACTGCTCCTACGTATAATGCAAGGGTTTCGACATGCATTTGTTTGATTTTTCTACTGAAAGCCTGCCCCTCCCCCACTCCAGAGGCAACCGAGTTGAATGTAATTGAGTGATCTAAGTAATCAAACATAACACAACCCCAAAAGACTTAAGTATGCTACATCGCGATGATCGTATATAGAGATTTTAAAGAAAACAGAGCAAGGTGGGCAAACTGTACAGATTATGGGGGTGACGAACACGAACTGCACAAGAACATACTTGCACTAATGCGATTTCAAGGAGCCTAACCGATTTATGTATAATTCCATTTATTCATGCGCAGCCAGTTTTCCAGATTATTTGGGGAAAATATACGAAGTTGTAAATGAGACATTTCCAGTACTGCAACCAGGATCCCATGAAGAAATTTGGTGGAAATCGTTTCTTGAAAGATTTCCGCGCATGGAGATCATAATTACACACAAACCGCCTCTCCTCTCCCAGACCTAAGTATTTCTTTTACTGAAATGCTACTGTGAAACCTGATCCCGCAAAATAAGCGGCATTCAGCGCAACAGCTCATCCTTTGCCATGTAATAAATTGAACAATGCAAGACCAACGGATAAGTTAACGATAAATCCACGATAAGAAATGACTGTAAAGTCTTAGACATTTAAATGCGTGCAAAACCTGGTAGAATAACGAAATCATAGTGAAAGCAGTGGTCATGCATGATATACGTATGCATGTAAATAAATGTATTAAATTTATATATCATACACGCATACATACCTGTACACAGAAAAAAAAACTATTGTTGACGCATAAACGTAACCGATTACATCTTAAGTGTGGAACTTAAAAGCCAAGGATTTATTTCGTACTGTCAAAAAATGTTACATTTTAAAATATCGGGGCAAATTTTATACCCGAAGACGAGTACAAATCAGATGTTCCATACGCTGCAACAATTACATAATTACTTTGTCAGGCTCCGTAACAAAGTGATTTTTGTGGATTATTTCACCACAGAGGCAGCAAAAGATTATTTGTTTAAAATGTGAAAATTGGCCTTTTTGAAGATAGTACAGCCAGCATGAGATGGCTCATGGACCGTGTAGGTCACCGCAGTGAATGAAAGGAGAGATACCTGGGGGTTGATCCATTTCAATGTAAAATATTAATTCTGTAGAATATGGCATCACCACATCCCTCCATCCATCGGCGTCCTTCTCCGTATTCCAGACTGTGTTGTACATCGTCTAGCTAATGTATTAGTAAATAATACGCACCTCACCTCTACAGCACTTAGGATAAAACAAGCATCGGAAACATAAAATGTACTATAATAAGCTGACTGTAGTCAGCTACATACGCTAACTAGGAGGTGGACAGTCAAGTGTCCTGAAATCCTGTTTCAGAATGAATACGCAAAAGAAAAATCCCCACAGCACTGATCTTTCTTGCTGGGGAGCATTCAGAATGTGAACAGTCCTACAGAAAGGCAAGTTGAGCCCAGTTCTACTATCTACTCCGCTCTTCCTTGGGCTAGCAGGGACTGTAATCTTCATTTTTAAGAAAGAGCACCCCGGTTTGGTAGGAGAATTTTTACATCATCCCGGAAGAGCCAACCTGCTCGCCGGCGACGGGGGAGTCCGTTAGCTGAAACATTTCGGGACGCCTTCATATCTCAGTCACCAACTAAAATGACTTATATAACAATCGTCAGGTTAGATTAAATATGTGCGCGGTGCTAATCATGTTTCAATAACATAAAAGTTACAGGTTCGCTCTTAATAATTATTCTTACCCCGTTCATGATTTAACTTGCTCAACCCCTTAAGTTGCGGCTAAAGTGGTACGTCCCTACCAGTACCTAGCCAATGCGCGCTGGCTAACAGCGAGCCGGACCTGGATTTTGGAGCCAATGGGAGAAGGGCTTTACTTTAATTCTGTTGCCAAAGTCTGAGCATCTTCTCAATTTTGAGAGACATAAGCGAGTTGGCGTACGTGTAGCGTCCCCTGGCCAATCAATAGGGCACAACACGCAAAACAAAACGCGATAGGCTGGAATAGTTACTATGAGGGACAAAGGGAGGTGAATCGCCGGGAGAGACACCCCCCACCGCTGCCTTTCAGTCATTTGATAAATGTCCAGGCAGCTTTAAATCTAAACATGCCTGCACAAATTCCATATTTTCACATCACAAACTTTACAGACACGATAGATAAATAAATATATAATTCATGATTTAAATAATCACTGTGTGAGTACGTTTGAAGTCACGTAGTTTTAACTTCGCTCTAAACCTGCGCGCAGTCCCTGAGTCTCTGTACAACTGAGTATAAACAAGTTACTTTTCAAAAATGACATAAAGGTGTTTCAGTGATGCTTCTCCCTGAGCTTGTTAAATTTATGACTTCATCTGAGCTGACAAAGGACCTGTAGCCCCACAAACACCAAGTATCCCGAACAATCAACAGCAGGCACTTCTATTTTGTGACTCACTAAATCTCAACATCAACGGACCATAATGTCTGGCCACAAAAAAAAAAATGTTGTCATTAATGTGGAAGCCAGTTCTGCTGCCTAGCTCTATCCAAACTGTCAGAAGGAAAAGATTCACCGCTCAGCGTACATGGTGGCTGTCAACCAAAGAATCCAGTTAGCTATCGTGAGAAGAAAGGCGCCCATATGGTGCGAGACCGGGATACAGATACCCTCCATCAAATGTGACAAGCACAGTCACTGTCACCCGTTTCAAGCAAAGCAGCATGCAGACAGATGGATCCAAAACAATGACCAGGAACCAACTTAACTTGCCTATTCTGCACTGGAGCCTTGGGTAATATTAATCTACTTTGTAAATTACAATTACAAACCATGACTTCAGGAAAACAGAACAAGAGATTAAGAAGAAGCACACAACATACCCTTTGGAGTGTTTCGTTTCTTACTTATTTCAAACAACCACTATTCCCTGGAACATATTATAGAATAAATACAAAAATCTGGGAGAACTTGTAATTTCTCTTATTCACAGCCCCACTTATTCCGTCATGACAGGTATGAATCAAATCACCCTTTACAGTTCAGCTCAGCTTGAAAATAACTGGCCTCAAAATAATTTTGCTTCATCATCCTCAAATTAAAGGCAGAATGGAAATTGCAAAAGATATAATACGGTAAGTGAGACACAAACAGAACTCATCAAAATCTGAGAGATGCCTCTTTTTGTGATTTCATTCTTTGTTACTAGGCACCTGATATCAGAATTTGTTCCAACCAAAAAAAAAAAAGAGGCTGTTGCATTTCGCAAATATTCTCACACAGCCCCAAGGACCTGGCTTGTGCAGCTGAGAGAAGATACTGTAGTCTGCCCGGCTACAAGGCCAGGCTAATCGATGCCCGATTGTGAGAAAACGAGCATAGGAGTCGCCTTGCCTGGACTTTCAAAAACAGAGCAACTACTTTCAGGGTGATTTCAATAATAGCAAACTTGAGTAGAGGGCATTGAAAAGTAGCTCCTTGAGAGTGTTTGAGCTTTTATGCAAGACAAACAAATGTTTAGAAGTTTCACTGTAGGTGTAAACAGGTTGTTTTGCAGGTTCCAGACAACACTACAAGAAAACTAATAAAAATGGAAACTACCAATGAAACAATGTCTGATTCTTAAAAGTTCAAATAAAAGCTTCTAATGTGTGTTTAGTGCAGGCCTCACAAATGGTATATTAAACATTAGATAAACCTGTGTGGATATCAGTCAGTGGATATCACTGGTGATGCAGGGAAGCCTAAAGTGAACCAGAATGGTTCAAATCACTTGTGTTCCTAGTCCATCACGCTGACAGCGACGTTAGGGTTTAATGGAAAGCGTCAGATCTGGAAACATGATATGAACACACATGCATGCGATCCAGCCGGCTGGCACCAGCGGGCTGCAGAGAGAGGCTCCGGCTGCTGGCCGTCTGACAGGACATCTGGAGGGGACAGATTTCCCACACCACAGCCCAGATGGTGATAAATAACAGCTTTTTTCACAGAATCTCCCAGCACTGTGGCTACATATAGACCTATAGTAAATGTTCTGGATTTTGGCTTGGAATGTGATACTACTGAGTGGGCGGGGTGGGGAGACCTCTACCATTAATTCAATGATCTTTCAAACTCAACAACCATTGCTGCACAGTTTGTTTGTACACCCACACGAGCAGCAGTGACCCTATGCCTCTGTCATGGTCTCTCCCAAAGTCTTAACTAATGACAATGGGGAAGACTTGAGAAAGCCTTTTTCGATGTCTCAGTAACACCCCCCCACCATCACTACTATGCACGCACTCCAGCTTTTGCTCTTCATTGGTGGGGGTGGGGGGGAGGTGTAAACCTTCAATGAGGTCACTATAGCACTGTGCAACTTGACCAAGTGATACAACGCTCCGATAACGCTGTTCATTGCATGTTCCACCCATGTGTTTATGTCCAAGGCAGAACAACATATTGCTGATGGTGCAATTACAGCTGCATGTAATCTGTTACAACATATATAACACATTTTATTTACCTACCATAATAACCTGCAGAGTAAATATTAGAGGAATGTATTGTTCAGCAAGAATCTTAATGAACAGCAGTTGGCTCTATATGTAATGAGGTCACAAAATAGTATTAATGAATTGTGATATATTGGGTCCTCCAGTACAAGAGAAGAATTGTAGCTTGACCTCTGTCTTAGCGTGCATGTCTGTGTGTTTTGGAGGTTTCCATAGGGACAGGAGATAAGTTAAGATAGAGAGGAGAAAAGACTCAGAGTAAACAACAATGGAGATTACAAGCAATTGATATTGTTTCACCTCATCGGGGTACGTCACTGCCGTAGCAGGAGAGCGGTAAATAGCAGTGCCATGCATCTGAAATGGACGCACATCGGAATATTTAAAGCCGGCTGTGACTAGTAAGACCTGTCAGGAAGAGCAGTGCTGATGGAGAGTGGGATCGACACGCAGCAGCGCTGCATCCCCAAAACTGAACCTGACTCTTTGTACCGTACAACCGCCTAGCACTACAATATTTCACCATGGACCTGCCTAGCAGGTGTGTTTGGCAGAAAAATGGAAATGTGAGGAAATGAGAGGTAAAAAGAGCAGAGGAGGGCATGTGTAGGTAAGCTTTCAGGCCGATTCTGAATGAATGAGGAAAAAACTTGATAACAATTAAAGTCAAGCTGACTGGAGTCATCAGACTCAGCCCTAAAATTCATTCCTCGTTGGATGCCTGAACTGGGCCACACACACATTCTTTTCTTGGTATGTGATACTGTTGAGAGGGCGGGGGGCGGGAAGACCTCTACCATTTATTTGATGATCTCAACACAATTTCCAATCCCTAACCCCACACCGAACAAAACTCAAAAATCCTTTTAGTACTTTCTGGAACCATATGAATTCACAACAAAGGCATTTGGTTTGAAGCCCCAAGGCATCAGATTTTCTGGAAAAGAAAAAAACATACTGCCATTAAGAAACCGGCATGCAAGCATATTTGACTGTTTTATAATTAAAACTTTCACCTTTTCTCACCTCATTTGCATGGCATTTAAATACCTGCTAAAGTGTATGTGTTAAGACAAAAACATACATAAGCAGAGGAGCACGCACCTCATTGGTGCACTTAACCAGCTGTGTGACGAAGCGAGCCCTGATCAAAACCTGCTAGAGGGTCATGAAACTGTGAACGGTGAACATTTAATTCAACAAGAAATCGGCAATAAATCTAAAATAAATTGAATGAATCCTTTAGATTTTTTTCCCGCTGACATTTAACGATCACAAAATATAATTGCCAGTGTAATATAATTAGCTGAGAAGTCTTAAGGCAAATTAATGTCCAATGTTCTCACTAATAATTAGGCAATTTCACCTTATGTGACCCCCAAGGAACTAATTAAGACCTGCCAATTTTTCTTTTGTAAAATCAGCACTTGGACAATAGCTCATTTATTCCAATATTTTTTTTAAAATGTACTTTATTTTTGCCTCTTTTGTTCAAATGAGGACATTATGCATTAACTTCCCCATTTTAAATCTGTCTCTGTCAGATATCTTCCAGTAATGAAATGAAACTTTGTTTGAAGGCAGGGACAAAACAAAAGTACTTGTACAGTACTGTGCAAAAGTCTTAGTCAAATAAAATGTTTAAGGCTACATATCTGTGTAAGTGTATATTTGGCAAGTATAAAAAACACAATGTAACATTGGAACATATGCAAATAGCAATACAATAAAACTATCAAGAATTTCATCTCCAAAGAATCTGTTCTCCATAAAATTACTGACATCTTGCTGGATGGCTAGTTGAACACCGCTTCAGTTCCCAAACCTTTCCTCAGGGGCACCTCAGCCTTTCCATGTATTTGTTGAATTTAACCACTAGCTCGGTTAATTCATTTATTTAATTACATAAATAAGCTGATGATAAGGTATTGATTAGCCAAACATGGTCGAGTCTAAAAATGCAAGGGTACATCATATAGTTGCTGCAAATACTGTGGTGACTTTAAGAGAGGCTACATATTTTGACAAATATAGAAACATGTTTTTGGATCAACAGGAGGATCATGTAAACATAATTTTATTTGACTTTCTAAGATTTTTAGACAATAATCTATGTCAGGTCACACTCCAACTCTGCAAGATTATTGAAATAATTGTGACAGAATCACGCCGGTGTTCCTTACTGGAAAAATGCGCCATCTAGTGGCTGCCAATAAAGCTCACTAAGCGGCATAACCTTGGCAAAGTAGTCTGTTTTTTTAACGAGTAAATAAAAAATAAACGAACACATCTGACAAATAACAGAAGACTGGCACTCCATTACAACAACAAACAACAATAACAACAATAACAATAATCATCATCATCATCGTCAAGAGAACAGTCCGGAGCGATATTTAACCGCAGAAGTGACACCTTTGACATATTGTTAATGTTACTATGCTCTATAATTTTGTGAAAGTGATTATCATGTTTTTTTGTTTGTTTGAAAAGATGGTGTCAAACCACATTTAACATTTTCTAGCACAAATCAGATGGTAACAATACTTTAATTACACGCATAACTTTGCATCATAACGGTATAAAAAAAAAAAAAACAGGGGCAGCCTTAACTGAAAATTGAATACAAATAAGTATGTTTTCACATACAAGGGTTTTCTACTGAAGACAGGAATTCAAAAGTTAGTTCTGGGAACAATAGACGCACAGATCTCCCATGAGCTCTGAGTTTACAGGTCTTTATCTGAACCATTCGTTATTTTTGATATTACTGAGCACAACAAAACTGATACCAGCCCATTTCAACGAGGATTAGGTCATGTGTTCCCTCCCCAAAGTGCCATGCTGTCAGCATTTACTGGGGACAAACGGGGCAGCCGTGAAAAGGGAGCGCTTCTTTCAGTTACTCAATTTTGTGCTTGAGTAGCCCTTAAACTTTCAACTTAATATATTTACGCGCTGAACTTAAATTTCCACGTTTAGGTTCTTCATTCAAATATGCATTAAAATACTAATTCGAGGTGTGTTTATGATTTTCAAAGGACCCCTATCCCATGTGCCTTCGCTTACACGTAGATTTTGATTGCAAGTTCTGTTAGTGCACATGTATCTCACGGGTTTGCATGGGCACAAATCTAATATATTACACTGCAGACCTCAAGTCAAAAACTTGAGAAATGTCGTTGACACACTGTTCAGAGAAAACCTGTACGTGCCGGTCCAACAGTCGATTAACACCCCTTGGCCTTCCCCAGAGAGATAACAGAAAAGGAGGAACAGCGAGTACAGCCTCGTCCTTGGCTATCATTTAAGTCGCTGGCATTTATGGCCTTCCATCAGTAGAAAGAGGCTATTTTGACTATCTTTAATCATAGCTTCATTTGATACTCAGGGTTCCCCCAATTCTGGCAGAATAAATTTCCATGACTTTTCCAAAACTTTTCTAGTACCATAAGAAAATTTTCCAAAACCCACAAGTTTGTAAAACTAAAATAGATAGAATAGTATTTGTATAAGATAGTTAACTATTGACTTCCATTCCTACATTTGCGTTAAACAAAGCGGGAAACAAAAATGAACAAGGCTAGTTTCCAAAACTTTTCCTTTCTATCCAAGAATTCCAAAACCTATCCAGGGCCTGGAAAAATTATTTGAAAATTCCAAAACTTTTCCAGGTTTTCCATGACCGTGGGTACCGTGGATACTGTGAAGTTACCAACTTATAAATAAGCATTGTGTGTATACATACATATAATTTATTGATTAGTGTGAGACGCAGATATAGGTTTAAGCATGACACATAAACAAATATGAAAAATAAGTGACGTGTGGGTAAACAAGAGAGGAGAAATTAAGGAGAGATCGGATAACGGGTGTGTAAAACAGTCAGGGTTCTTGCCTCACATGAAGCCCAATTTAAAATTGGGACAGTAATTGACATGAAGCCCTGACAGGTCACCTGACTGTCCTGTCCCTACAGTCACAACCTGTTCTACACCCAGTAAAAGCTGCAAAAACCCCAAAATAATGATAGCATGTTAAAGAGAGATCTTTATCTGCAAGTACACCTTGCTAGTATTTTTCCAATCAAACGAAATATCACCTTGGGAAAGATTCCCTCAAACACAGTTCCTGGCAATAACTGTACTAACAATAAAGTCAGTGTGTCAATTTTGTTATAAAGAAAATTCCCAAATGAGCGAATCTGACTGTTGTCTAAAAATATTTCCTTTCCCATAGCGATCACACTTGATAAGGTGCATATTTACACCATTAAATCTCGCATAGCACCACTGCACACCATGGATAAAGATGCATGGAGTGGGACACAGTCTTAATCCCATTTGCTGCCCTTCAGGCTTAAGTGGAACCTTGCTGGGAATACTCTGAGATTCCAGCAACATAATTCCTGGCTCTGACTTTCTCTTCCTTGCTCTGTACTGATTATGTCCTGTCCTGCTATGAATGAGCTCTGGAATCTCAGGCTGTTAATTCATTCAGATGTTGTTTTCTGGGTTTCGCTTGACTTGTGAATCATTTTGTTGTTGCCCTAATGACCAGCTGAATTGTACATTTTCTAGAATCACCTTCCACCAAGTTCTGTGGTCTGGCCTACAATGTGACATTCTCCAATTTAAGAAGTGCAGTGACCCGTGCTTTGGAAATTTTGCTTTCTGATATGTTCAGGTGTTTCATAACTTGGATAGCTGTGTGGGAATTTCATTTTCGGATGGGACAGGTTCTTACTAAGCTCTCCTCAGAAGAGCTTGCTGGGTTGTGGCATTAGAAGACGGAAGGTTCCGGATATGCCGTAACCTTAAGTGCTTTTTTGGCGAGCTACCTTCCCCAATTTTGGGTGGTGCCACCTTGCCGTGTCACCACGTAGCTAAGAGTCGTGTAGAAAGATCTAGGAGGGACACAGAGAGCAGCACTCATAGGGCACCTGCGGGCCGTTGGCCAATCTAGCTCTGCTGTACCAATAAGGTGTGTGTCGGTAGCCAATCAGGTGGAGGCAAGGAATGAAAAGGCGGGGCCAATGTCAGGTGGCCCTCCAGGAATATAAAACCATCTCCCAGACAGAACCTGCTTGAAACTCATAATAAAGGTCTTATGTAAGGCGCAGCCTTATGTAGTGATGGCAAGGTTGGTGTGAGACACTTGGCTGGGGCAGAGGCTCCAATACGGCCACCGTGTGACATTCATACACAAACGCGCTCTTTGTAAGTCAATGTAATCCAGTGAGGAGTAGAGAATGGTGCGCAGGAAAAAAAAAATGCTTTGAGCCACAGTGTGTAAATGTAACGTTTGTAAGTGGGAACCGCAGCCCCGCCGAGTAACAGTGAGTCCGCTCTTCATTCCAGGAAAAAAACAAACCGTCTAATACTGCGGCCTGTATCCTCAAGCTGAGTCAGTCCTATTTCTCACAGGACCAGACATGATCCCACAAAATCCCCCCAGACCCCACCAGCGTTTGTGGTGGACTGAGGCTGGGGGATGGGGGTGGGCTGCAAGGCAGACCGCCACTTGGGAGTTACGTCCCGTAAGGGATACGTCCGGTGTCTGTCAGCGCGCGGCACATGGGAATGAAACCCAAGACCATACGTGACAGCCTGGCCGGGGACTCGCTAGCAAAATGTGCCCTGGCAGGTAACAGGCTGAACTCAGCATCACCTGTCTCAGGCTCCATCTGCAGCTTCCTCAGAAACAGCGCTTGCGTAATTTTTACATGAATTGACTTAACAGATATTGAAACCCTGTGACGAATGTGATTGGTTATTTTTAATGACATTAATGACAGTACTCACACTGGAAAATAATCATTTGTTATCAAGCAAATACAATCAGTAAAACATCCAAAGTTAAATTTGGATGCTAAAACACAGTTATAGTTAAGGAACTTTATTTAAAGTTATGCTTTAAATAATTTCTGCTTAAACAATTAATAAAGCTTTGTCTGGAGAATTGTTTCAAAATGGTTAAAATTTGACTATTTCTGGCTGGAGTTTCCATAGCAACACCTGATTCACCATCATTGTCCCATGGATACACACATAAAACAACATTTAAAAAATGTATTGGAATTCTCTTTTTGGCATGTTTTCAGCACATATCCAGCTTTGATAATTGTAATGTGATTTACTAAAATGACTTACAATGCATTTAAATGTGTATCCAGTTAAAACTAATGTTTTAAAAATTTAATTCTGAACCAGGTAGGAGATTTCTGTTTTTGCATACCCAGACAGATATTGCAGTCTGCCCCCTGGTCCATGGAGAACAATGAGAGTCCAGTAACCCTGAGATCTCCAGGGAGCTGACCTATCCAGCTCTCCACCGTGACGCCTCTGGCGTCAGCAAAGCTCCGTCTCCGCCTTCCTGGAACGCGCCATCATCCCCTCCAGGGCATCTGACCCTGTCATGGAGCCTGACCTTTGGTCAAGCTTTTGAAGCCAAAGTTACACTTTAACTTGCTTTCTGGCAAAAAAGAAAGGCGTCACCAAAAGTGGTGGTTCTGTTATAGGTTACAAACCAGGAGTTAGTCAACTAGGTTAAACTAGGTTCTAAGCATCTGGAGAGATTTAAACCACTTAAAAAGATATTTTACACTAAAATGTTCAATCTATCCTTCTATCATCCATCCATCCATCCATCCATCCATCTTCCAAAAGCTTCTGCTGCATGTATAAAAATGTTCCACAAACAGCACCCTAACAATCATCTGAACCATATAAACCTAAAGGTGTATCCACTCATCATATATCATTGGAGAAACCTTTCTCTGAGATTCTGTATAAACTGGAATCTGTCACGCCATCCCACCGGCACTAGCAGCGCATGGGCACATTGTGGACAGACAGTCCTCACACGTCTGATCTGTGCACAGAACCTTCTAGGGCTTCTCAGCTGAGGTGCAGTAAGGGCGGGGCTTGAAGGCACATTCTGCTTTCGCATTTGTGCCAGAGAGAGCCGTTGTCTGTTCTAAATCTGTCGTTTTCATCGTTCTCCCCGCACTGACCATGTATGTCGCTCGACTAAGTAAATAAACCTCAACTGAGAAGAATATGATCTGGTTCAGACAGGGCCTGGCGGCCGTTCCAAGGCCATGGAGGGCGGGTCACGGGTCCAGTTAAGGTTTCGACACCCTCTGCTCCTCCCCCAAACTGCCCACGGCCGAACAGCTGATGGAGATCAGTGCCATTCCAATGCCACACGTAAACACAGACTGTATTGTACGCGTGTTTTAGGAATCAGGAAGGCAATAACAGGCAATTGTGGTCTCCCACTATTACATTACGGGCGGAATGTTAACGAGGTGATTTCTCTGTGTACAAACAACTAAGTCACAATAAAATTCAGCTCATCTAGTAGAATCCAAATATAAATAAGCTATTGTAATCAGGTTTATATCAATGGAGCTCCAAATTAATATTCATTTTGTGAATTCATTGTGAAAAGGGATATCTGCTTAGCTCAAATATATGCAACTATTTGTGCTGTCAGGAGTAACTGGTCTTTCTTATTAGTTTAGAGCACCGGTGGCCCCTCAGTAACTGCCACGTGTGAGTAGACCTCCCAGAACTTTATGAGAATCACACTTCTTTTTGGGCTGTGGATCATCTCATACTGGGCTCACTGTCTGCTTGCACAAACACAAAGGAAGTGTCTATCTTAACAACTTCCTCCTCAGATTCCTTGGTGTTAGGACATTTACTTAAAAGATTTGTACCCCCCGCCATAGTGATTAAACTGAAGGTGAGGTGGTGAGAATGACTGGAGTTGAGGAAATCCAAGATGCAGATGCCTTAGGCGCAGTGTTAAGTACAGCACATGCTGCAGGAGCGTCGTATTAGCTGATTAGCCGGGAGCATGATGGGATGCAGCGGCACAGAGAGGCATCATGTCACTAGTGAACCCCCCCATCAGTGCTCGTTAAGGGCCAGAACCAGGGCAATGAGAAAGGGGGAACCCCAAACCTCCACGAAGGGATTCGCTACATATGGAGATGGGAAGAGTGCATGGCGCGGGGGTGGGTGGAGTGTAGCCTTAGAGGAACCCCTTCAGGCAGGATTTCGGGGGGTGGGAGGGGGAGTAAACATATAGCATGGAGGGGCTGTTGAGAGCGCTGGTGCAGCTATTGACCTACAACCACCAAACAACAAACAACTAGCAAAACCTTTGACTTTCAAAGACGAAACTAGCTTGTCAATTCATTATGAGAAAGGAGGGTTTTTTTCTGTGGGGGGGGGGGGGGG
>JAABNX020000049.1:16520958-16559681 GCA_015163995.2 Mormyrus lacerda
CTGCCCTCGGGGGGTAAGACAAGCTTTAGTTCTCATGTCTTCAGATCTAGGCAGCCCAGATTGGATTAATAAAGGCTAATCTGGCATTAATGGGATCAGCTGATGCTGCCTGCTTTCCCAACTGTTGCCAGACATAACTAATCGGCTCCGTGCAGAGCAGTATTACCTATGCAGTCTGTCATCTGTGGGTGCCTGATGAATAATGATAGTAATCACAATCGTTACCACTCCCAGTAGAGCCCATTGTGAAGGGTACACACAGGTACCATCTCACGTTATGTAGGTGTAAAACATAAGGACATTATCATAATTAGAACGTCCTGTCAGGTGTGCCCCTCTCCTCCCAGCGGTAATGGGGCCATCATATTGGTTTTGGAAACATGACACTCGGCCAGTAATTTCACTGCCAGATGCAAGATTAACAGTTAAAAGGTGGGAGCATATGGGCATTTGAAGTGTCTATTCGAGGTCGAATGAAGAGTCGTCAACTCCTATTTCTACTGGCTCTTTTCCTACTGTTTTCAAAATAGTGCGGGTGCCACCTCCTCAGACAATGAGCCTCCATCCCAAACTGTTCAGGAATTCTAGACCAGAGTCTCCTCTTCCCTACTTCTTGTCCTACTGGGAGCAAAAACATGGACCATCTGGGGGTCCCCAGGGACCGGATTGAGAAACACCGCTCTAGACCTCTTTCTCAGACCACCTGATTATAGTACTGTGGTTCCAAACCGGCCACTCAGCATCACTATACACTTCTTCTGGAGTCCGTGCTTCACTCCCGTTCTCTTCCTGGTGGATCTGCCTGCTGATTCTGACACTGAAAATGATTAAATCCTCCTCTGTAGATGATTATTTCCATAGATGGAGTAGGAATCAAAACAGCTATCTGGAATATAGAGCTACCTAAGATGCAGGCCCTAATTGATGGCTGTAAGACTGGAATGAGGACGTTTCCGGCCAGGATTAAGTCATGTGACCAGCCAAGCCATTCACCTGCACCTAATTACTCACAATACAAAACAGACTTCTGTCTTACAGTATCTGTTAGCCCTGACATTACAGCCTGATCCAAAGAGCCAGCACTGGTGTTTCTCCGTGTATTTCTCTTATTCTGACGCCAAAACACCTGTCTTTTGTTTTCAATCCTCTCCACTATCCACCCATCCAACCATTCATCCATCTATCTTGTAATCGGTTGTCCTGGTCAGGGTCACAGGGTTCCTTGCCACCGTTTTTTTATTTTAAAGTTGTCCTTGAATAACATCCCCATTTTGTCCTTCCTTCCCTGTGTCACATGGTTCCATTAACTGTTCTAAATGTCCTCAAACCCTTTCTGCTTGGGTCCTGCAGGGGTCAGTGCTGTGTCCCCTCCTGTTTTCCTCATACACCAAATATCTGGGCATCTCATGGCTTCTCACATTCTTGCTGCTCGTGTGTCTCATCCATCCTGTTCTCCCTCAATCACCTACCAGCCACAGCTTGTTTCAGGTTCACTGCTTTGGTAGCAGCAGACGATCCTGCCAATTGGAACGGCTGCACCCTATCTAGAAGATCTCCTCAAACTCCTTTAAGGTCTCTGTGTTCCTCTAAATCAGTTCCAGGTCTGAAAGGTCAGAAATCAGGATCCCATCTGTTTTAGTGCTGTTATGTAAGCTGGAATAAGTGTTCCGTGTGTCTCAGAATCCCTCCCGAGCTCAGAAAAAGAACCAAACTACAGGCTCCAGTCTGCACGTCAGCCACTAACTTCTGAATGTGGGCTTTATTTGCTGCCGCTTGACACAGAGGCTGCAATGGCGCAGCCGCTGGGCATCACCGCGTGGCAACCCCAAATGCCCCTGGCTGGGCACCACCGCATGGCGACCCCAAATTCACATAGCTGGGCATTGCCATGTAGTAAACCCAAACACCCCCAGCTAGACATCAGCGCATGACGACCCCAAATGCACATAGCTGTGCTTCACCACATAGCAACTCCACACGTCCTCAACTGCGCATCATCGCATGGTGACCCCAAGTGCCTCCAAATGGGACTGGGAATTCACCCCCCCCCCCTTCCTCGAGACAGAGTCCCGCATCCCAGTGCATAGGTCACTGCTAGGTCACTGTCTAATTGACTAGGCTGATTTCAGTTCAGTGTATTTTATCTTACATTGACTTGCTGGCTTATTGCTCTGCATTTCAGGTTCGGGTAACAATGTAGCATTCTGCTTACTGGTGGTGTTTACAGTCTTACAATGTTCTTTAATTCTTCTATCACTCACAGTGACCTGGGAGAACATCATTCAGCACACAGGAGCTCTGGCGGTACACTTATTGCCCAATCGGCTCACTTGGCACACGGCCCCTTTAAGTATCAACTTCAGGCTCCTGAGGAATGTCAGATGGTAATACAGGATGTTCCCACTAAAAGTCAGCTCGCTGAACAGCATGTATCTGTGTAAATGTGGCAGGTGAGGGGGGGGGGGGCAAAAGCACTGTGACCACACCCACCTCATTCTGCCCCCCATCCCCATCCTCTCCAAGCGACACACATGGATGCTTCTGCTTGTCCACCATAACTGTCTGATCTGCTGCTCCACCACAGGACACAGTTCCTGCCTCCCACCCCCTCCCCCAGCACCCTAGGCACAACACATCTGCAGTACACTCAAACCTCACTACACCCTGTCCCCCCCCCCAATATTGACCACTCTGCTGTCAGCACGCCTTCTGAGAAGAACTTCAAGGCGTGATATACGCACAGCTAAACAGTTGCCGATTGATCGCTCTAATTGATTACCACAGGCTATTCCCTCAGCACCACCCCGCATCTCAAACAATTCTCCACCTTTCTGGGTTGCATGGGAAAGTAATTTCCACGAGACCTCCAGGGTTGACGTGTGAACTGAATTGTTTGGGAGGTCTCATCCCCATAGAGCAAAGGGTCCGTCCACTGTTGAAGGCTTTGAAATCTGTTCCTCCAGGTCTGGTAAGTCCTCTAGAGACAGTGTAGAATTAGGGCCTAAGGTCCTGTTTAGATCACCTAATATATATTAAGAGAAAGTCTCAAATCCAACATTCTGGAAGTACCTGTAGCAACAGCACGTCCAGCTCAGGACCTACATCAGAACATCCCTACTCTAGCAGCCCAGTCTGATCATCCCCCTTTACAGTCAGACACTGGTGAGTGAGCAGCATGTGACTGGCTACAAGCAAAGTCCAATCCACACATTGTGCCCATCCGATAACCTGATCGTAAAGGGAAATGAAATGAATTCAATAAAAAAAAATACTGTGATACATTACATTTTGGGTTACAGTGTGTTCAGCGGTGCTTTTGCTCAGCCACAAGTAGTATCAGAAGTAGTGTCCATCCAAAACTACTAGCAATTACTATTATTACTTCTAGTAGTATAATCCCTTCTCTGAGGCCGGTGTACAGAGCAGGATAACATGAAGCAGGTGCAATGGGAGCTGTCGATGGCACGGCCGTCTGGAGCGTGCAAGGAGTTCCACGCTGACTGCCAGCACAGAAGCACTACGGGCAGCGCACGGGACGGCCCCCGGGGTCCTGCTGCTGCGGAATGGTCTGCCCTCTGAGTCACTCCCCACAGAGTTATTAGTGGCACTTTCTGGAAAGAACCTTGGGACTCCCAAACTGGGAGCCTGAAATAGCGGGGTCTGGGAACGCTGCAACGTTTATAAAAAAAAAAAAAAAAAAGCAGGCGAGGCAGAGGACAATGGAATTTCCCAACCCGCCCGCCATCACGCCCTCTCTCCTTTCTCACAACCTCTCTTTCGCTCAGTCCATCTCTCAAGTGCACACATTCACTCAGTCATGCCGTCATTCCATTCCGTCGGAGCTAAACCTAAACACGCGGGGGGCAACTGCATGAAATCTTCTGCTGTGACACTTTCCAGATGTGGGCCTGGAACACGAGTGACGTCAGCAAAACTGTTGCCCCCAGTGGAGAGCTGACTTCACAACAAGCCCACATTCAAAAGAAAACCAACATCCGGAAAACTCGATCAGCTGCATATGTGACGTTCTGTCTCTGCCACACACATATATATGAAATCCATGAAAACTAGAACTCTTCTATATTCCAGAAAATTCTACAGCCTAGTTAAAACAGGTACTCGCTGTTCTGCATATTACATCACTTGCAGATCCTTTTGCAAGAATCATAATGATTGTTTAGAGGCTCAAATACCTTAACAAAGACGTCAGCTACGGGTCTACAGCTACACGTGAGGAATTAGCCATTTGTTTAAGCCTCTGTTTGTCATAAGAGGAATTGTGGGCCATTCCATTACTAACACTTCTATACAGAATTTAACCACCTACAATGATACTTATGAAAGCACATGTAAAATTGTACCTTATCATTAACACAGAAGCCATATAGAGAGAAACACACAAAGGCAACTAAAATGGGGGACACGGATTAATATTGTCTCTGATTAATAATTTAAATGTGGTACCATGCAGGATGAGGAGAACAGCCATCCAAACTGCCGCTCTATTAGGGTTATCACTGCCACACAATGCCCAGTGTCCCCAACAAAGGGCTCATTGTTGACCAAGGGGCCCATTGTTAACCAAAGGAAGGATTTATGAACCTTCCATGGTGACCTTCACCGATGACCTTCCCTTTAATCACTTAGCTCCCAAATTTGTGAATTTAAAGGGGTGGCTGGCAAACAGCCTCTCTCCCTTCGTGCTCCAGCCCAAAACAGGCATTTGGCTCAGGCACCCTCCACTGTTTGAGAAAGCCGCAGAATCCCATCGTCCGCTTAGTCCAGGGGCACACACTCTTTGTAGGAGAGCAGACCTTTCAACCCTGCTTCTCATGCTCCTGACTCCAGGCATTGCTTAGACACCCCCAAAGAACATGGACTTAATCAAGTGCTGTTGGCCAGAGGCTGATGATGTTGCTGTAATGCCCTTTCCCTACGGATTCATCAATATCACCTGGGTCAGTCCAGCTAGGGCTCTGACCTTCCTACAACAATTTATTCATTCCTACCCGCCCAATGCAGCCCCAGTGTTTTCTTTCCCATACTGAGATGTGACGCTCTGACAGCTTGAACACTCTGTAAACAGAATGAGAGCTTCTATCCCAACTACTTCAGGCTTTACCGCACTCATTGTCACACCCCAGACTGTCATGTCTTTGCTTGAGCACAATTTGTCAGCCTTCTTGTCCTCCTGCTCATTCCCCAAGCTGAGTGAAGGACGGAGCCACCAGCCCCCACTGGGCCCTGGCCCAGCGGCAGCCTGTCGACAGGAATCCCAAATCAAGCACCTTCGAGAATCCGCCCCCTCATTCGAAGCCCTATTTTGTCAGGGAGCAATTTTGGAGCAGAACCCGAGTTCACTTCAGCATTTAACCTGACAAATCTCTGCAGCTCATGTTTCAGCCGATACGGCTACTTTAGCTGTTTGATAGACGGGCCTATTTTCCCTGGTAATAGCCGCGGTAATCCCTCCAATCAGACACAAGCACTGGCTCACAATAGAAACACAGGGTCAATAATGTAAATCCCCAGGCCCGCGCTGCCTGGACGCCCCGAACGCTTCAAAGTCCTTTCTCGTCAGCAGGATATGATTCCAAAGAACCTCCTGCAATAGAGCATATAGAAAAGGAAAAACTAGCTATGAAAAGTGAGTTTTGGGTTGTTATCTGGGAGCTGAGGCGAGATCCACTTCAAAGCGGAATGCTCTGGGAGATCCACTACTCACGACACAAAGGAACACAATTACCGCCTCGCGCCTAATGATTTTTGCTACGCTTCTGCTACAATCTTCTCCTTTTTTCTGTAGTTTTGCTCGCAAACAATATGTAATTTAACAGGTTTTGAAAATCTGGGTCAATTTCAATATAAATAAACCAGCACCAGTCTGAATCCGGCCTCTGTTCTTTTTTATCGGCTTCTGAGAGGGAATATTTTATCTGAAGCGATTTTGCATGGCTTGGAATTTCACGCTTCAGCCCCTTACACAGCTGCATGTGCTCACTGGGATGATTTAGATTCCGAACGTCATTTGGGGGGTACAAACAGCAGCCCCCTCACCCCCACCGGGACTGCAACCTGGCAACTCTCGGTTAGAAGTCTTTAACTACTGCTGTACGTTCTACCCTTTAATTATGTCCCACTCCATGCTGAAGAAGGATTATAAGCCTATTCTGTCACTTGCACCAGTTTAGCTGTCGCTTATATTCAGATATAATGTAACAGTATGGAAATCACTGGAAATGGCAAAGTGATCAATAGATTATCTAGTTTTGGCTAAGCCTACCTCCTAACCCCATGGCTTTTCAAAATCTGATGGGCAGGGGGGGTGAGAGAGAGAGACTAATCGGACTTTATGAGGCTTATAAACTGATATCTTGAGCTTGGGAATCTTCAAAGTACCGTGACCTCTGACCCTAGGGTAGTTTCCCGACAACCGTGCCATCTTTTCAGTCAACAAAAACAAACTGGTGACCTTTCTTTCTTTTTTTAAATGTTACTGTCTCTCTACCCTCAGTCTTCAAAAACTAGGTGTACCTCTATTCTTAAGAAGCCCCCATTTGCCCCCCACCTACCCCTCACAGAGTGCCCCTTCCTGCAGCTGGCTGGCGGTTGCATGTTGGTGCCCCCCCGTCCATTCCCAAAAGCTGATACGCTACGCTGTCATGCACTCCCAGCTGTCTCCTGCCAGCCTACTTAACAATAACATGCTAAATGAGGTCCCTTTAAGTGCCCTAATGGAGGCCAAGCACAAAAAGGCCAATTCTAGCTCCCTCATGTCAGGAGACCAGAGCTGGCAGATTTGGCCAGTGAAACAAACAAACAAACACTGGATCACGAAACTATCGCCCTTGACACCAAGGCATTCGTGAAAAGCAATGCTTTGCAGATCAGTATCACTAATTTCGACTCACATTCTGGCGTGGGGGGGGGGGGAGGGTTTAGGTCAGACCGGCAAGTTCCACTGTGGAGGGTGTTTGTCCATAGTGACATTTACAGTCGTAATGTGCAGCATATTTTGTCAACTGCACCTTGCTGGGGTAAAAACAATTAAGATTGACATTTAAGATGAAAATATTCTTTTGATTTGCTGAAATGCAAGGAATATCAAATGAAACAAATGAAAATGGAAAAAGCTCAGCTATGTCATTGAAATTCTTATCATGGCACCATGGCATGTGAGAAGGTTGGAGAAGGTTGTGACAGGTACTTGGATTAATCGGTGACCAAGACATGTGTGTATGGCTATTTATAATGACACCATGCCTCTGCTCTGGTCAGAGAGGATTACAGTCTGAAATAGCAGGGGAGAGAAAAGAATCAAAGCCTAAATGATGGAAATTTCTGATGTATAACTGGGATATCTTGAGATGAAGATAGGTGTTTGATATGTCAATGAACAGCTTCTTCTTCAGAACATCGAGCATTGTGAAACAATTGCTTTTTATCAGAATCCTACCAAACGTGAAACAAAAAGATAGAATTTTTATTAGACATATTAGATATATCACATCTCATTCGTCTAATGGGTTCTTTTAGTTTTAAAGAGGAAAAGAATTGTAAAACTACATAAGCTGGTAGGCAGAGTTCAGTCTCAAACATGTAAACAAAAGATCTTAATTTAATCTTCACAATACAACAAAGGACAAACCTCAGACACACAGAGGTTTCTCGATGGTGTAATTTAGTAAGCGAAAGCCTTCTCTGATGTCTAAGATATTAGACTCGGGAAGCAGTTGCTAACTCCACCAACCTCATTCGATTATTGTTCCAACCTCCAAAGAAATTGCAGGGTTTACTTGAATGTCGCCCACTCTCTCGCCAACGTTGGTGCATTTTACAGCATTCACACATTTCCAAAGGGGGCCATGCCGTCATTGCGAGAATCCCTCGCCTGGCGCTAAATGCGAGTGCCTTTTTATTACAGTCTGACACTTTATTGCTACTAGGAAACCTCATAGTTACTGTTATAGCCAAACGGCTCGTGTGTTTCAGGTTCAAAATTGCCAGCAAACTGCCCTGTGCACCCTGACCTTTGACCTGCCCTGGTCTTTAAAGCTGTAACTGTAAAGTTTCGAGGACAGCCTGGGCTCTGGTCTTTCCCTTGCGTCAGCTGTAACTACAGGCGTCAGAGCTGCTATTCCATGAGGCCTATTGACAGGGAATCAATAAATCCATAGATCATTTCCATGCCATTCTTGTGAGGAATGGCTATGAAACACAAGAAAGTAAATAAGTAGCATTATTTAACAAAGGCGTATCAAGGAGTTAACCTTGTAACTCCACCAGCTAAATACTCACTACTAACAATATGGTTACATTTGAAGCTGAAGTTAACATAAACTCACCAGCTAGTTTGGACCATATCGACATGGCATCAATCCCTACAAGTGTTAGATCACGTTGCCATTTGAATGCCACAAACAAGAACCTCACTCTATAGACATGCTAAGTTCTCATCAAGGTCAAACATGCATGACTGAAGTAGGCCATACAGTGTAAGTGAGCATTACTCAAGAATTTCATCCATGACTCCAGAATTACTTTAATTTTTTTTTTAAGTTGGATCTGCCTACCTATCAAATAATAATTATTATTATTAATACATATTAATACATAACTGTTAATTTACAGGTAAGACATACTGTTAGATCAAACTTTACTCCCATAGTTGGTCAAATCTCATTTCCTCATGCGAAGGCCCGCCCAGCATCAATAACACTAAGTACCAACCCCTTTTTCTCTTCTAAAGGAAGTAGTGTCTATCATGAAGTCCTCAGGTTTACCTTTACAGTAGTTGCTATTCCCTCTAGGCTTTTTACAAATGTCTTTGACACTATTGGCCTTAGTGTGCTATTCAGTCTTAACGCCTGTCTTTTGTCAGGTACTGTACTGCCTTAACTCTTACCTTAGCCAGCAAACATTCTCTGTAAATACTGGAATTTTTCATTGCACTACTGCTCCCATCACATGTGGGGTTCCTCAGGGTTTCATTCTAGGCCCTGTCCTATTGTGTGATCTATATGCTCTGACTTGATAACATATTTTCACAGAATGTTGTTCCATTGCTGATGATACTCGAGATTTACCTTAAAACCCCATGACCCCCTGCTTCCAGGTATATTTATTTGCTTGTCTGAAAGACATGAGAGTCTGGAAGGCTCAAAATGATCTTCAAATAAATAAGAATACAACTGAAATTATTTTACTGAGACCACTGAATGACATTAGCTCTGTTTCTCAGAGGCTGGGTTAACCCTTCACCTATATAAATGTCATTCCATTCATCTTGGTGCAATTTTTCACAGCAAACTTAGATTTGATCAGGCTTCTATCATCTCAGAAATATTTCAAAAGTTAAATAATTTCTATTTCTTCTAGACCAAGGCTATTCATATCACGGTCCCCAAGGGCCGAGCACTGAGAGCCAGTTGTGAAGCTTCTGGCCAATTAGAGACAAAAATTATTAAGCTAACTACCTGGGAGACTTGAAAACAAGGCCTGGATTTGGAATCAAGGGCCAGATTTGAATAGGGGGGTTCTAGACCTTGAAAAAGTCATCCATGCCCTGATCTCACTCCATTAAAATTACTGTAGTTCTTTTTACATAGGAGTCAGTAAGTCATTGTATTGTGCCTACATTAAGTCCAGGATTCAGCAAGGCTACTGACAAAAAAGGACAAAAAAGAAGAACCACATAACATCAGTCCTGGCTTTGTTACACTGGCTTTCAGTCCAATACAGGATCCAGTTCAAAAGTCTATCAATTACTTTTATATCGGCAAACAGGTTGCCCCCTTCCCATGTCACCAATTTGCTCCATCATCATGCTGCTCCCAGGTAGCTGAGGTCATTTGAGAAACTCTGACTAATTGTTCCACGAGCCTCACTAATGCTGAAGTGTGACCGCACCTTTTCAGTATAGGCACCTAATCTTTGGAACAACCTCCCTTTTAACATCAGGTCCTCCCCCTCAATTACGCTTTTAAATCTTGACTGAAAACCCACTTGTTCAGATTGGCATTCAGTCCGGATTGACAATATATTTCTTGTCTAATGTTTTCACTTCTTCCTTCTCTCTCCTCTATGGAGTTGTCTTTGGACTGGCATTATTATTGTGTGGCTATGTTTTATATTTGTACTGTTTTACTTATTATTTGTAAATAAACTTTGGTTTATGTTCTTTATAAATAAAAATGTACTTCTTCTTCTTACTTACTTACTGAGTAGAACCCACTTTTATCTCCAAGTGTAGATGCCTTTCTGCACACCACTGTTGTGGTGAGCTGTTATTTTTGGCCTTCCTGTTAGCTTTAAGAAGTCTGGCCGTTCTTCCCTGACCTCTCTCACAAATGAGGTGTTTTCAGCAACAGAACTGCCCCTGACTGATGTAGGATTCTTCATCATCACATCATTCTCTGTAAACTTTAGTAGTAGTGTGTCAAAATCCCAGGACCTCTTTCTGAGATGTTGGAGTCAACACGTTCAAGACCAGGCAAATCAGCTGTTCCATTGCTTAGTCAATCGAACTGAACTTTCTAACCATGCTTGCTGCACTGTATGTATTCATGCAAGCAATTTGAGCATGTATACCTAATATACTGGCCACTCTGTGGATTTGACTTAATTAAGGCTGTATATCATTAGCTGATACCTTCTACTTCTATGGGTTGTGTATGGTCTCTGGCCTGTGATCAGTCATAACAATTGCTCGCTCCACGACTCAGTCAGTCGCACAGTTTAAACTCAGTGAGCCGGAATTGAAACCCGCCAAGAGCTTGCCATTCAGGACCGGCCCTGCAGAGCATCGGGCTGGACTCTGCCCCGTATCCTTCCCTATTTTTTAGTCCACTTCGCATTTCTTGCCAGCAAGCATGAACCTGGCTTGGTGAATTGCGAGGAGATGGGAGTGAGATGGACATTGGCCTTTATTCCCAGCCGTGTGTTGAGCGGGCATGCCGCCGGGCACAGGAAGGGTGACACTGGCATACAGCCAGCAGAGTCCACTTGCCAGCAGCACTGAGGTTAAGGGGACTGGCAGCCTGTTGGAAGACATTCAAGATTTCCAACAAGTTGCTTAGCAAGCAGTTTTCTGTACACTATTCAGTGATACCCGGCCTACAATTAATAATTAGCAACTGCTACGACAGTGTCTGATGTTTGTATAGACAATGTTATGGCAGATGTTTGCTTGATGGTTCAAGGGCTAAACCTAAACACCAGCTGCTGCTTGGAGGAACATTCAGGGCTTCGGAGTGGGTGTAATAAAACGGGCTCACAGATCACCCTCATGACTAGAGTAAGTAGTTAGAACATTAATGGATGGATGGTTGGATGGATGGATAAGAGAAGCCAAGCAGACAGCCTCTGGAAGCATCCTCTCAGCCTGCTTACAGATCAATAAGGCTGCGCTGAGAATGCCTTTGCTTTCACGCCGGAGCTGGATTTAGCGGCAGGGAGCCGCGTTTAGCGGAGGCTTCCTGAAAGGAGCAGGCTGTCGCGCTTCTCCTCCCCGCTCGGTGCCTCTCCCTGGCCGAGGGGGACCCATTCCTGTGCGGCCGAGCGGAACCACAGTGTGTAATTAGGGGCCAGGATAGCGTGAGAGGCTGCAGAGCAGAGCACGCCACGGGAGCCTGGGAGCCGACTGCCAGCCAGCCAGCCCGCCGGCCGCCCCCTGCCGCCCTGCCCCCGCCCTCGCCCGCCAGACGTGGCGTTCTTGCGGATTGCGCCCCTTAATGGACATCTAAGAACTAGCAGGGAACTACAGCAACTACACAGGGCAGGTGACTAGCGAAACTGGATTTGCACATGGACTCTGAAAGTTCACACACTGCGCCTTTCTGTTGTTCCTTTGAATAAGACACTCAAATTGACCCCTAGAAAAAAATACCCTGATATGCATAGGTAGGAAAACTTAACTGGGAAGAAGAGGGAACGTTACCTGGTCTTTTAAGGCAGCGTGTCTGTCAGAAATTGGGCTGGAGTGATGGTATTTTGAGGAATTCTGAGGAGTGGGTAAGTAGAATGCCATCGACAGAAAATGACATACATTTTCGTGTCCATCCTTGGACCATTTTTATACAAACAGATTTTTTTCTGTTTTAACTTCTCTTATATCAGTTGTACTCATACACTGCAGATATATGGTTGAGCAATTACAATATCATAAATAAAAAAATGGGAGATTCTGCATCACCATCTCAATCAGAGGTGGACATCTCAGGTCTAGAAAGTAAAAATCCAGATCAAGATTTCACAGTCACAGAGATCTCCATTGGTTGGTTAAAACAAAACCTTGGTCTGTATTGTTACTTTCTGAACCTGAAGTGTCTACCTCAGGTCTCAGCTGGTAAAAGGTTAGCTGAAGCTCTGGGATCATTTCAAGATATTCAGATGCAGACCGCAGACTGGACTTTTGAGGGATGCTGAGCGCTGTCTCACGCCCAGCTGTGGGACCAGTGGAAGCCATTGGACATGACCTAAGCTGAACCCAGGAGGGCTGAGAAAATGTGCTGCTGTTTAGGTGTATGACACAGGGAGTTTAAATAGCAGCCGGTGATTTGTGGTGTGCAAGAGTGTTTACGTAGCACCTCAAAGCTATCCGTAATCTTGGAGTTTGTATTATTGCCAGAAATCTGTCCATACTGTGCCATTTATATCACCACAAGTGGTCTGGCAGGTCTTCTTGTAGCTTCCTCCCTTCAGGTGACGAATTTCATACCAAAGACAAGGAGATGTCACCTTTGAATATTTCCTTAGTGCTTTTTGGCCTATCAATCACACCGTAGGTGCTTGTTGGCATGCAGCTAAGCAAGTCTATCTCATTAGAAGTGACATTAATTATAAGTAATTAATTTTATCATCCATTATGAATGAAGTGGCTTAAAGCCACGGTCATTTTGCTTGGGATTTGTTCTTAAGATCAGGTCAATCCCGTTTAGTTAAGCTGATGCGGATTAACGTTATTCATAGTGGACCTCCTTAACCATGATCCCTTAAGATGAAAAACCACTGCTGGAGAATGCATCTGTCGAAATAGCAGGATAAGGTTAGCGCTGTGTATTTTAGTTTGTTGTGTTTGTATATAAATGCCCATAGTGTGCCATGAACTGGCATTAGATGTATGTAATTTAATAGTGCTGCACTATTTAAGGGCACATGTCTTCCTCCCCCTGACAATTCACACCCATGGTCTAATTAACATACCCCACACTATATTTATGTACATGGAATTACACTGAAGCACTTCACTCATACGACTCATTGCTGTATATAATCTTGGGAGGGCAGCCAGAGAGGGCTGTCTGAGGTCTGTCAGACCGTACCTCCCCCCATAGGAGCGATACTGTGCCTCGAGTCCCTGGTTTTCCGGGTTATTGGGTGCATGCAGAAGACTGAGGGTGACATGTGACTCATGGGGGCATGGCTTGTTTGGGGCCCAGGGGCTGACCGTAATCTCCCAAGCTGGTCACCCAACAGCCCAAAAACCACACGCCGGTCTCCTCGGAGGACACCGCGTACATTTGTTTTTTTTTTTTTGTTCACAAATCAAACAAAAATATTGTGTACTTTCCGTAACTTGTTAGCGCCCCAGTTCTGCACCATTATATGAAGCCGTCAGGAAATGAGTCGCTTGCTGGAACATTCCTTCCTGACAGCATCATTAAGCTGAGAAACCGAGCGCAGAGCACTTTTCTATCAAGAAACGTGTGCGGCTCACGCCCCACTTGGTGCAGGCCACCGGGGACGGCTCCCCTTTGGCCAGGAGTGCCACCTGGATGCCAGCCCAGTCATCCCCCTGCTCTCCCTGCCGTTTCCTACTTTCCAAGCTGTTCCCCACTCTCCCAGCTCCAGTCTCATCCAGAAGATGGGTCTTTTCCGTGCAGAGCTGCCGGCTTTTTCTAATGGGGCTCCCTGGGTCTGGCTCTATGGTTGACGGGCCCTTCATGGGTTTCCTGATGTTGGAAAGGCCACTCCCCCCCACTTCACAGCGGGCTATGGTAGGCCACAGCCGGGAGTCCAGGTGGGCCCTCTGAATGAGACTGGCCTCAGAACCTGTTTCGCTGGGGTCTCTCAATTAGAAACCCCCAGCCGTGAGGGTAATTGGGCCCAAAAAGGTGAGGATGTGTTGGCCGGGCAACTGAGGACGTGCTCCTACAGCCCAATTAAACAGAGAGACAAAGCAAAGCTCATGCACTCAAAACACCCAAGTGAGAATACTCTTTGACACGAAGCAAGATGTTAGAGGACCAAGTGCTTTCCCTGATTCTACCAAGGAACCAGAGGCCTTCCTGAGCAGTCAGCTCATTAGCCAGGCCCCGGACGACGCCATGGCCTCCTTTCATCCTTAAAGTTACTGAGCAAACACTCCGGCTCCCTGAAGTTCCCGCCCCAAAGACGTGACTTCAAAGACCTCGTCTCTCGCTTTCAACCACCCTTAAACAATCAATTATTTCAAGAAGCTGAAAACCTGGTTTATTAAAGCTTTGGGGGATGTAACTCCAATTCAGTTTTGCTGAAAAAGAAAGTATCAATCTACATTTTTCTATTACAATTGGCCAGGGACAGACTGATGGCCAGGAAAGCAGCCAGATTCAAGGTCTAAACACTTCATAGGGAAAACAGCCCCGCCCCACCCCCAAAGAGATGATCATCTGTTGGTCAGCTGAAGACTCCCACTAGCAAAGAGAGTGCATCATTGTGCCATGGACACTTGAACACTAGTCATGAGTCTGAACTATGCTATGTCAGCAGGGGTTTGCTGTAGTCTATAGGTAGCTCCAGGCAGTAGGAGCCTTATACAAACTCCTAAATTGTCTATATACTTCCCTGTCATGTCTATTTTTTCCAAAATAAACAGAGTTCAACATTTCAAATTCTTGTCTTTAGCGTCATTTCATAATTATATACATGTAGTTCATAACTTCTCATTAAAATGCATGTGTTGTGATATTATGATACACAACTTTACTTCAAGCAAGGGGGCAAGTTCATGTTAAACCACAGCAGGTCGGGGAAATCTCTGAAAAAAGGGTAGATGAGATTGCGATATAATTTGTTCACCTGCATTTCATCAGTTTTTGGTATAGACCAGTGTTTCCCAATCCGGTCCTCGGGGACCCACAGACAGTCCATGTTTTTACTCCCGCCCAGATCCCCGAGATCCCTGCCAGACAGTCCACAGTTTTGCTCTCTCCCAGCTCCCAGTACAGCAAAAACGTGAACTGTCTGCTGGTCCCTGAGGACCGGATTGGGAAACACTGGTTTAGACCATCAGCCAAGCAACACACGGACTCTTATGCCAATAAGGGTTCAGCTGAGACATCTAGGAGAAGTATCACTGTATCACTCTGTTATCAGAATCACTGTTGTCTCTCCCTTTTACCCCCATTAAGAGGGTGAAGGTGGGATACATGGGAGGACCTGGCAAATGAGCAGCTGGGGTTTGGGGAGATGGATTCTGTGGCCCAGGATTCAGGTGCAGGGGTACATAAGGGGATGGGAGCTTTTGTTTCATAATCTCAGCTCAACTCAGACTTTATTTATATATCACATTCGGTGACACCAAAGTGCTTTACAGGAAAGAAAGAAAAAAGAAAACACAACAACTGTATAGGTTACTCAGCAAAAAGCTGAGTAAGTATGTTTTTAGCTTAGTATTAACTAGGCTAGCAGAGGTGGCAGAGTTAACATGCAATGGTAGCATGTTCCATAGGTGCGGAGCAGTCACTGCAAAGGCCCCCCCTTATTCAGAACCTAGAGTAGGGAAAAAAACTAGTAGCTACTGTTCGGATGATCTTAGAGAACATGATGGAGAACAGAAACAAAGAAGGCCACAAGGTATGATGGGGCCAGTCTATGCAGGGCTTTGTACACCGTCAGCAAAATCTTGAAGTCAATCCAATATCTAATATGCAGCCAATGAAGAGAGGCTGGGATAGGGGTAATACGATAATGTCTCGGCGTCCTAATTAATCTACTGATTCTGGGTTTGGTGCCCCCTGGTCACATGAAGAGAGGCCAGCTTCGTCCTCTGACCTAAAGAGGCAGTGGAAATTCAAAGGGATTAGGGGCGTACAGGGACTTCCGAGTGGCCGTCTTGATTTAATTAAACGGGCCATTGGCCCCAGGATCTGTTCCAAGGCTAGTGATGACATGGACTGAAATGACGACATGGACGTCAATGCAAGGCCACCACCGAATACGTGAATAAGCTTACACATAAATACACTAAATAATTAATCTCCTGGCCCCTGTGGGGAACCAATTGCAGGCAAAGTGGAACTTATTGGATATTATAAGGACTATAAGGATTTCTCATCTAGAGCAACGTGTCTTTTCATAAATATTCTGTTTAAACACAGGAAATGATAAGATGGGCACTACTGATGAAGCATTTTCAGCACTGTAACATGACCATTATTTTTAATAATTTTGGCTAGTTGAAGGGTAGTGGAATACTGTCCAATAAATTACAGGCAGGCAAATTAATTGGTGAAATCGCCCCAAGTGCAACTGAGGGACAACATGTCCTGTGCCGCAGAAGGAAGCTTACTTGAAAAAATCAGGAAGCCATCTTGTTCTTAACATTGTAAAAAGACCACTGTTTGTGTGTGTGTGTGTGTGTGTGTGTGCGTGTGTGTGTGTGGAGGGAGGAGGCTGGGCTAGGTTTTCAGTACCAAAAGCACACCCTGCCCCACAAAGAGTGACTGCCAACGACTGACACTTACTGAAACAGCAAGATACTTTCAGTACTGAAGTGCTTCAAATGGCTTTCAATTTCCATTCAATTTGAAGCGTCTGTCACACTGACTAAAACAGACCTCGGCCATGTACAGACGACACCCGAGACTTTGGCACGACAGGATGAGCTCCCAGCTACTAGCTCATTAGTTCAAGCCATTGTGTAAATTTGTGTGAGTTTAAATTCATTTGCTTGAGATACAAACATGTCCTGGTTCCTGGATCTTTGAGATTCTGGAACAGAAGAGGCCCCCTTTTGTTGAGCTTGTCCCCTTGATAAGGGGCCTGCTGATGTCCTGACGCGGAGGCTCGGGATGGGTGCAGCTCCACTGACAACCAGCCTTTGCTGGCCTCAGATGACCCTCGGTTCACTTTCTGCCCGGTCACGCACACGTCACCCTCTCTGAAGCGCAGAGTCGAGTTGGGGGGAGGGTCTGAGTGAATGAGGAATGCTGCATATGAGCAGGAGCCTCAGGAATGGTCTGCAAATGGGAACCCCCGTAAGGACAGGATTAGGGCAAATTCCAGCGCAATCTTTCTAGCTCAAATCCCGAGAATTAATCAGGGTGTTGAAGGCAAGCCGTGTGGAATTAAACATAAAACTCACACACCCTGTTACTCGAACTAACCTTTACCGCTAACTAGGCATAATACTGATCGTTTAGAGGTTATAGAATCCATCTTTTCTCATGAGGCAGGGGGACACCCTAGATACATAATTTAGACACCAGCTGATCTAACTGCACACGTCTGCGCATGCATTTGGCCTCCACCTGTATCACCTTATTATTAGGCATATTACACCTTACTAGGCAGCATCTCTGTCAGATGGGACATCATCCAAGGGTACATCTGATAACAAGGAGGGGAGACTAAAGCTTGGCCCCCCTAGCCTGACACAAAACCTGCCCGTCCCAGCCTTGGGTTAATCCTTTGTCAGCAGTCCACATGTTCCCTTTGGCTTAATGCAATAACGAGCCTTTAGAGGATTTTATGAAGAAGAGGCGGGGTCACCCTGACTGGCCACGGTCCCCGTACTTCTAGCGGAAAGTAAACGTCCAAACTCCTCAACATCAGCACTTCTGGCAGCTTGTGTAACGGGAAATCCAGGGCTTAGCCTGTGCTAGGCAGTCTTTCAGCACGCAATCAGTGTGCTGGAAATCATATCAGTTCATATTAAGTATGCGCAGATAGGGGTGAGCTTTAACATATTTTCGTCGTCTGCGTCGTTTGACGTCTCTAGTGTGCTTGATCTTGGTATCCTGGACGGGAAACTTGCAGTTCCATGTTTGGGAGTCAACATTTCCAAAACTTTTTTAGGCTCAGAAGTTGCTGAGGTGCCTTCAGATTTCTAGGAAAATCATCCATCCATCCATCCATCCATCTACGGGGTTCCTGATGGAACAATTCCTAATGGATTGTGAAAGGTTTGCTAATGGACTGCTAATGGTTAAATTGTTTGAGTGGGGGGAGTGATGATGCATCTTCAGAAAAATCATCTTGTAACCTCTCGCAATTATTTGGCAACCACCCAGAGGGTAATAAAATAACGAGTTTGAACCCGAGAATCTAAAGGAAGCCTGAAGATCTAGAAGAAGCCTGTTCCGCATGACCCTCGCTTAGTAGTGTTGCCAACAGTAGGGTTGCCTGTCCCCCAGCGTCTGGCTGCAGGTCTGCCCAGTTTGAGATCCACTGCTGTATACGGATGAGAAGTCCAGTGTCACAGACATGTACCGAGTTGCTGAAACATTGCATATCCCAAACAAAACAAACAATGGACAAGACTGCAATGTTGCCCCCTACCCCTGGAAATGGCGTGGCTAGTTTTGACTTCCTGTGTCAGGAACACATGGCAGCGCCAGGTTCTAGGTGTCTCCCCATTAATGGGGTGGGGGGGGGGGGAGGGTCCACAGAGGGAACCACGAAAATACAGATTAGTTTTAATCAAAGCTGTGCGACACGGTAAGTCCCTGGCCCATAGTAGGTACGGTCCTTGCACACCTGCTAGCTGCGACCTCCTGCTGTTCGGCCTGCTCTCGTTCCGCAGTGCCAGGGGATTATATAAAGTGCTTTTTTGGGGTATAGCGGCCCACAGCTTGCTGCCAGCGGCGCCATGGCCGGAGCCAGCTTTCACGGGCTGGCTGAAATTCGAGGAGATTAACCTCAGCGGGGCAGCCTCTGGAAAAGCTCACTGTCCCTCTGAAGGAACACGCAGTACCAGAGCACCCCTTCATGCCGGGTCTTGACCTTTAACCCTTTCCTTTATTGAGTGCTCCTTTGTCGGTTTCACGTTAGCTGAGGGTCGTGTGGGTCGGGCGTCATGATTTTTGGCTCACAGTGGAGAAGCACACCTACAACAAATTACGGTCTTGGCCAGTCATGCAGCGGCATTTTACTGGAAGAATTCCGGTTAGATGACTGGAAAGGTCCAACAGCAGAACTCAAATCCTGAAAACCTTCAGATTTTATAGCTTGGTGTTCTCAAACACCACCATCCCCCCACTGGCCTCGGTCCTGGCTCCTTGCCAAGGCAAACCGCTGTGAAAGGCCTGCCCTGACCCCCCCCCTCCCCCCACAGAAGGCATTAGAGATTGCAATTTCTTAAGGACAGGGCGACTTATACCAAATAAAAAAACAGAAGGTGACCTAGCCACTCAGGGTGACCTCCTCGTCACGTCTCCTGGGATGTCATGTTCTCCTACTAGGATAATTATTGAAAAAGCTGTAATTACTATATTTGGACAGGTAACAAACTAATGCTATAACTAATGATTCCCTGTGAGAAACATATTTTAGGCTAGTTTAAAAAAAAAACAATATATTGAAGCCATGTGATTTATTTTCCATGTATCACAACGGATGGATATGCGTCTCTCTGCTTCAGCATTTTGTCAAAAACACAGAATAAAAATGATAAACTCTAAACCCAAATTTTGCTCGTTTACTGCTCAACCTGGTCCACCGGAGATGAGAACAGCCTTCATGTCTACTCAGCAGTCCCTGGAGAGCGAAAGCAAAAAACTGTGACTTTCAGACATTTTTACACACATTTACACACATATTTCTGCACAAAGGAGGCCTTGACTCCTATTTTTCAAAAGTATGACTCAATCGCCTGTTTTAGAAGAGCTCAGAGAGTCAATTTCTGTTTTTACCCATGTTTTTGTAATTCCTTGACAAAAAAATCCACTGTAAAAATAATAACAAGTCATGATTGGCTGGTTGGTGTCATGAGTGAACAAGCAGCTTGTAGCTGGACCCAATGATAGCAACGCAGAGCAGAAGGTAAATCAGGCTTGGTCTAGTGCAGGCCAGCCTGCAGCATGGGGCTCCTGTGCAAGACGTCCCCCTAAAACTTCAGAGAGATTTCCTGTCCCTGCTCTTTGCTCCCTTAGCTAATGGCCAGGAGCCATGACAGATCCATCAGCTTTGCACAGAAGCAGCCATCTGGAAGGGAGTCAGGCCAACGCCAGGCTGGAAGGCAGATCCGGCTTTTAAACACCGCCTTTCTCGAACGAGGTCCCCCCAACCGGCGCTGATTAAACGCGACGCGAGCAGCCCGTGGGCCGGGCGGGACTGCGGCTGATTCTCGCACGCCTGCTAGGAGAAAGCAGGCCGCACATTTTTTTGCTGTAACTGCTTTTTGGTGCGGAATGACGCAGAGATGCACTAATTCAAACGGGATGACGTACCACTGTTTACAAAATATTCCCAAGCTTCTGAGATTGTATCCAAGGTTACTCTGAACGTCCTTTTTGTCTAACTGCTCTCTGCCTGAGCTGCCTCCCTGCCATGGCGACGGCGAGCTCTAACAGAGACACTGAGCAGCTTAATCTCACACTGATCCTCTAACACAATCAGACACCCCAGGCCCCTTGCTTCACCTCGTTAAGGAGTTCTGAAACTCCAACATGTCTTACAATATTTAGAGAAACTTCATGTGCAGCGGATTTGTGTGGAACTATAATCAATTAGCTATATAATAAATTATTTCAGAAGGGAATGTAGATGAACACTTGGTTGCACTGGGATTTACAATCATTTAACATCTGATTTTTGGACCATGTTTTAGTGAGGGTGTATTTTAATACAGAATCAATTTTAACTCGCTTTGACGGCAAAATCACTGCAGTCACCAGTAAGCGACACTCCCAGCGTACCGCCTGTTAACATAAACAGGCAGGAATTTGTCACATTATGCTCCGCTGCCCCTGAATCATCTCCCACCGACCATTTTAAGGGACGTTAAAAAGGCTCCATAAATCGGTTCATTCACTGGCCTTCTTTGACTTTCGTCATGTTAATGGCTGCCGTCTGGGCCCATTGTCAGCTGCAGGGTAATTTACAGCCGCCACCTTCGCTAAGGACACCGCATCGTTTCTGCAGTGAGACTTCAAGCTGCACATTTCCCATATTATCTCTTTTATCATAAAACGCAGCTGTATTTCGTTCCAAACACTCTGTTGCGTTATTAATACCACTGTATTAGCTGTTCAGCCAAAACTTTATTTTCATATAAACACATAGAGCCCAGTTTTGAACGAGCCACAAAACTGACCAATAACAGAGCCTTGTGGCTAACCCAGCTAATCAGAAAGCGTTACCTTAGGCCTGCCAAACTACGCAGTATCTCATGAATAAATACTTCCCAGTATGTTTCCTTAGGTTTCCCGCTATTCTCTTGACAGTAACCTCAATTTCCTCTTCCTCAGTCCGATACCTGAGTTTCTGCTGGCCTGTTCTGATCCGCAGGCTGACGCAAAAATCCGGCCGTCTGCACTGGGAACCAGAGATGACAGATTTTGTCTGGGTTTAAATTTAGCGAAGCCAACTGGGTCTTAGGCGGTGTTTCTCACTATTAATAGCTACACAGTGTCGGCCTATACATTTAAAACACAAATGGAGGCTGCAGAAATGATTGCATCTTACCTAAAAATGCTGAAATACTTATTCTCTAAACCAAACTTCTCAGTCTTCCTTTGGGGAAATTGCCTAAAACCCATCCTCAAAATCCGACATTCTGGTTGACAATGACCTTGAGAACAGCTGGTGAGGCAGATGACTTGGGCCCCGTCCAGGATCTCCCAACACGGTTGAGGAAGACAGGAGGAAAACAAGCCTCACCTGGGGCAGCGGGGACTTCTGTCAGGCCGCCGGCTATGATAAGGGCCTCAAGGATCTTCGCATGATGCTCTGGGTTCACGGTGGCGCTGCCGAAAATGGGAGAGTGCAAGCTAAGGGGGGAGCCGTCATTCTGACAGAGCAGTCGGGCACCCAGGCTATAAAATGCAATCTAACAAAACTGCAGGGAAACGTATAAGTCAACTGAACAGGGTTTTATCAAAGACTTAAAAATGAGACTTTTGCAGTTTCCTGTTTCACTAGGAGGCCTCCCATAAACCGCAGTTAAACTGCGTCCTCCACACTGCGATAGTCAGGATGGCTTTCAGATACCAGAGCAGATAGACATACATCTCCACATATGTCTCCATTGGTTTTGGCATGAAGTCACAATTATACAATGACATATTTACACACACCTCTGCATGGTAAGTGACCCATGCTGGTACATAATAGCATGTTAGCTCTGCACATGTTAAGGATAATAACACATTTAATAAAAATGTCAGGGCACTATGAATGGGATGGAATACAATGCCAATGTTTTAAGTAATTTTTACAACGATGTTATGCCATCACAGACATAGTTAAGTAAATTAAAGTGTTCTAATACTAAAATTAATATTCATTAGCTACTGAAGTATTGGAACATATAAAAAAAAATAGTTCCCTAACAACCAGGACAGCAATTTTGAGTGTAATGATAAATTGGTGTTGAGTACTTAAATTTAATTAATTATCTGTTTTAGTTACTTTCGTTTTCTCTGTGGCAGCTAATTTGCTGTGTGCCATATTGTTTTTAGTTTTCAAGATCAGTTGTTATTTACCTGGAATGAGAATGTTTGAACAGGGCTTCAGCATAAGCCCGGGCCAACATCCTGGGGCTTGCCTGGCATTGTGCCCCACTCTGAACAGCTTGACACAGGTGCCCAGTCACGTGTAGCAGGAGCTGGTAATTGGTCTGCGGAATACTGGGCGATTCAAGGATTTTCTTCAGCCGTTGACCGCACTCCTCCAAGCTATGAATCTCTAAAAGACACATGAGGAACAGGGCCTTAAAAGGAACAGAGCACAACACACATGTGCTGACAGAAAGGACCGCTATGGACCACAGAAGAATTCTTGGAAGACAAGCCTGTCACAAAATAGCAAACCAACCGTAGCAAAATGAGATCCTGTCTAGAACTGGCCGCTACCACAAAACGCTTAAAAAAATAAGAAGAATTTTAGTTTAGTTCATATTGTCCTAAAAAGAACAATAGTTCTGTTCTTCTTCTTCTACGAAGATGTCAGACACATTTTGCACGTATAGGCTGGTACTATGGTTAGCAAAGCACACTTAAACATAGCATACAATCCACACCAAAACATGAAGGTGGCCATGGGCAGCTTCCCTTTAAGTGAAACATTTAGAGCGAGTGTTTTTGGGGTCAGAGGTCACAGGACAGCAGGTGAACCGGCATGCTGAATGGCGGCTGGCTGCCAGCCAGGCTGACCTCAGTCTTGGTGTCCTTACAGGCACTGCGGGTGATTTTCAGAGGTACCCACTGAAATAGGTTTACAGGGGGCAGCAGGTGTCCGAGTGTCAGAGGTAAGAGGATAGCGGAGGATCTAGGATTATAATGCCCGCCACAAACAATGAAGAGCCAAAACAATTAGCTTAGCAAATAGCAAGTGTTGGGCAGCCCTCGAATTAGGGCAGGTCTTTGTGGCACAGGACAGGGAACTCTCAGATTATCAGAGGTTTCTCTGTGAAAGCCCATTGATGCTAGTGATTCGGTGGCCTTTTAAATGCCCTGGTTAGACAGAGTCCACGTCAGCTTTGGTTGAACTCTATCTCTCTGGCTCCACACAGCTCATGACCCATGGCGACATGCCAGGCAACAGACAGTGGCCCTATTCATTTACACATCATGTCAAGAGGCATAAGCAGCAAATACACCACGGTAGGCATCTATTTCGGCTTTGCGTGGCTAAGCAGGCGTAGGAACATGCTGTGCATTCGCAGGGCGTTGAAATAACCGACAAATCCTCCTGTATTTTGGTAGTCACAACAGAAATATGGTAGCATTTTCACACTAAAGATGCATGACATGCGATCTGTGGAAGAACAAGCATGTCAGTGCAATTAGTGGTTAAATTCACAGCCCAGCTTATGACTCATAGTAACCCCCCATGTTTTCACACAAGGGTTAACATAATTAATGAAAACTGTTATGATGAACCCTTCATTCATAATCTCGAATTTAGGATCCAGCTGAATGGTATCCATAGATAGATAGATAGATACCAAACTAAGTCTTATCCATGCTCTGTAAATTTGGATCACACCAAGATTACCTTGGGCCATGTAGACCATCTCACTATAAACCACATCTGGGACCACCGGTGATGAAAGGTTCCTTAAGCTTCTCCTCATGGTGTCCTCCAGATCAGGGAGCCCATGCTGGTCCAGAGTCGAGGGACAGTCTGCAATGGGATCGTGGTGAGTTTGGGAAGAATCTGCAGACCCTAAACCAACAACCTGAAACTGTACATTTCACAGATTCTGACGATGTGGAAACTTGCACTGGAGCATTTGTGAAAAATGTGAATAATTCTGGCAGCAAACACATCCACAAGACATGGATACCTTGAGCAGGGGAACCTGCTTAAGCTCTCTAATTTAACCATGAGTCCCAGTCTCTCCTTCCTGTACCAAACACACCAAACATGCTTGAAACGTTTAATACAGCTATTACAGATGAGAATTGGGGCTCATCCTGCAACCTGGCCCCTCCACCAAAAAATCCATGGCCTCCCTGTGTTTCACACAGGTAAACTGCATGAAGCAATCCGTTCTGCCAAGCCTTTAAGTGTTCATCCTCAGCATACATATAATCCCTCACTTCATAAAGCACCAAGTGAGACAATGTATGAAAACAGACACACGGTCACCACACAGCAGACATACACCTCATTCGGAACAAAAAGACATTTGCTGTGGTCCAAACCACTTTTTTGCAACATTTTTGGATTTTACAAGTATTCAAGACAGGCTGCAAGACAGCTTCTAAAATTCAGAGACAAAAGCCTTTCACTGGGAACACATCAAAAGCACCAGATGAACACAGCAGACAGTATTATTGGCTCCGTAGACCCAAAGACCGCACAACTGCAAGTTAAAATGTAGAGTACCAGACTGTTGACTGTGAAAGAGAGCCAGAGGAAATGGCCGGGGGGGGGGTCTTCCTGCAGGGGGTGGAGGGGTGCTGTGCCTGGATGGCGGACAAGCCATTTCCCAGATATGCCATGCAGGAGTCCGCTTACACCCCTGATTTCCCATTCGAGGATGGCGACATGCAGGAGGTCCCCATGACTCACCCAGATTCTCCCTGTAGGACACACATGTGTGCCATGGTAGAATGTGACCTGTGTGGGCAGTTATCCTTGCAATTGGCCCCACCCCCCATCCTGACCCCCCTTCACTCGACACGCTCCAATTTTCCTGCTCCTTTCAGTTTCCTTCCTGCCTACACAGACATCAGACCCCTAGAGAGAGATGTTAATGACATTGATTCAACCCTGATTAGCTCGCTTGATGGTCCGGGAGTCAAGTGATGCAGTCATTACACAGTGACGGCACCCTCTTCCCAGCCATCGCAATCACTCTTCAGCCGGCCCGACTGACCCCCCGTCTTCAGGCCACAGCTGTAGACCAGAGGTGGCCTCCTCCATCGGCCTATGAAGGCATGCTACGAACATAAGAACATCCTGCTCATATTGCTCATTACAATATTTAGTAAGTACCCAGAAAGCAAACGCAAAAAGTCCCCACATCTACCGCACTACCAGGAAGTAAGTTTCAGGCTCCCTTTGTGAAACAAAATACATTTCTTGGTTTTTGATACAAATGGGAGGCATACTTCCACAGACTGAAACAAGCCCCCCCTGTCTGTCACTGTGTAGAGCACTAAGTCATCAAGAAAAAGAAGCTGTCTCCCTTCCCCACCCCTAACAGAACTAGATGCCAGGAGGCTTGTGAACCGCTAACTTCGAAATCATACCACTGCAAACCCAAAGTTGGCTTCAGGGCTGGCTTTGGGCTCTACATACTGGGTGAGGCACAAATGGCCACTCCTCTTTGGATATTATTGGTGACTTTTCCTGAAATCTCATTTCTTGAGAAAACCATGAATCATGAGAGACAATAAGCATGTCCTTGCATTCCCAGCCTGCTTCAGTATGCAGCATTACCCTGGACTGGCATGGGCAGTTGATAAAACGGATGAATTTAAGCAAATTATATAAATTGGCTCAAAGAGATAGCGGCAAAGAACCTGGTAGGGGGGTGTTTAGCTCACATGATTGAAATCACATGATTTTGGTGCATATACAAAAAAAAATTGGATTGAGACAAATTTGACCGCTACACATGTCAGTGTCTGCTGACATTATAAATGACATGTTATTAGATGGCATTATGAATGACCTGCCGGTTAGTCGTCCGAAGAGATTAGCTGGAGTCATGCTAATTGAGTTGACCCCTCCAGTCGCACTTGACGTATTGCTTTGAGGAACGACAAGGGCCCCCTGACCACAAAATATGCAAACAGATTGGGGTGTTTGGCCTACGCAACTGAACCATTTGCACAGTATGCTGTTTATGTCTGTGTCCGTCTCCAATCGCACCTCGACTCATCAACATGATAGAATGCCAGCATTGGTTCCTCTGCTCCTTACCTCCCGCTTAATCTGTTCATCCAATCAACCAATATGAATTCTCAATTTTTTTAATCTGCCTCCAGAAGGAGCTGCTATCCATTATCTCCTGGCATTGACTGAACACATATCATAGCCCACTTGATGCCTCATCAGCAATTCCTGACTGTCCTAACAAGGTTTGTCTCTCACTCTCCCCCTTTGTTCTCCGGGCTGGTCTGTCAAGCCGGAATGACCTGACCCATAGCTTCGTCGTAAACCATTTCGCACACGTGTCAGTATGATTTATCGTGTGCCCGTGCAGCAACCCACGAATGTGGACCCGTCTGTATTCAACCGGCACACACCATGTTAAAAAGGAGTTGTGGGACCCTGTGGTTATAAGAGCCGGTGGTTCGTTAAAGCAACAGACAGATTGAAAAGTCACAAGGCGAGATCCCCGCAAAGAGAATAGGGAACACTCAAATTACCCTAATAGCTCAGTCATCTCTAAAGTGAAGATTGCCAGTTTAATCTGGTTTCAGTGTGCATAAGGAGGCACAGATGGCTAAATCTATAAGCTAAAGATCAACCACAGGGAGAAGTGTTACACATAATTACTCCATGATGTCGCTCTTGATCACAGTGATTCCAAAGACATGAGTCGGGAAGGCAACCCGAACCTAGGTAAGAAACCCACTGTTATATTAAGCGGCCATAAAAACAAACATTCCCGGCTCGGAAGGCATACTAAAACAATACTCTAAAGAGCAACAACAGAGGCTTCTATTTGTCTTTCCTTTCTCTGACCTCTTGTCTTTGTTTTTGTCTTGAATGTGCTCATACAAGTTGTGGTTTTTGCTTGGAGCTGGCCCCTTATGGAATGATGTGATTAGCCATGCGCCCCTTAGTAAGGGAGAGTGGGGGCAGCTTCTCTGTCACCCCTGTCAGGCTTTGGTGTCTGTTGTGCTGCCATTTGAGAATGATATGGTGGTGGTCCAGGCCATGGACCCAGAAAACAAAGGCAAAACTAGCTAACAAAAAACTGAGTAATATGCAGAATGGCCCAAAACCAGCTCATATGTTTTTCTCACATGTAGCAAGGCGTTAACAAGGAAATCTTATTAACGTTCCCCATAGATGATTTATTTCCAGTTTAACCCACCTTAACATAAGTTTTGAAGTTCTCACTTAAGTCCTGCTTAACTTAACTTAATATTTAATTCATGAAATTGGCCTTGATTTTTAAATATTTAAACATAGACCGGTGTTTGATACACAGATGTGTAGAAAAATGGGTGGAAGCTAAGCAGCTCAAATTCACAGGTAGCCAGCGGAAAGAAACCACCTTAATATTGCTGAGCCTCTTGCTAAACATTCCCACATATTCTTACCCTGACACGTTCTCGCTGGCTTACTGCTTCCCAGAGCTATTTCGGTTATGCCACAAGCCTCAGCTTCCAGCTGCTACGGTCGGCTGACCCTCCGTCCTTAACCACAAAAGCAAAAATCTCACCCTTACTCCCTCTCCTCTGCAGATTGATTCCTGCCTTAAAGGAGTCAGAGGAGATGTGTGAATGACATGAAGCAGAAATCAATTTCCATCACAGCCTCCTGACTTGACGTGGGAGAATAACCACTTAAATGAGAGAATTGAAAGTCAATGTTTGTCTTATTCCTGTAAGAAACAGCATTTAAAGTAGTGCAGAAACACAAAAATTCAATACAAGTTTATTACATGCAGTCTGTCTGTCAATGCCTAGCATTCTAGCAGTTTAAACATAGTACTTAACATTTAAAGTGTTTTTATTGAGTAAGAAGCAGCTCTCTGCGGCTTTTAAAGACGTCTGAGCGATGCCCATCCTTTACTGACTGGGGTTGTGGCTCAGTTCAGGCGAGATAAAGGCAAAACCCAATCGGTAGCACTGTAGCTACTCATCAGTCATTTTTAAACCCATTTCATCGATCAAAGCACCATTTGTGTAATCAAACAAAGGTTGGACATACATCGATCTACTTCATTGCAGTTCTCAACTGAATACTGCTATCTTGGTACCCAGAATGTCTTTTAAGAAACAGGTTTAGTGCAAGAAGGGTTTCCTTTCAAAGTTTACAGGCACCAGGCACTGATGAGCGAGATGCCAGAACACACCAAGGGGCCCAGGAAAACCGATAAACCAGCAAGGAAAACCAATTAAATTTCTTCCCTGTTACACGAGGTTCAGGATTACACCTTCAGACAGGGAAAAAGACAAATCGACCCACTGTCACCATCACCTGACCCCATCCTGTGATGCCCATGACCCCCCCATGCGACAGCAGCTCTAATTCTAGGGGAGCACCCCCTGACTGTACTATGCCTCTGACCTCAGGATAGCACAGCAGAGCTTCTCAAAGCAAACAGTGGGAAGCAAGGGCATTGCTAGAGGTTTTGGGCCCCATGACAGCATATCATACTGGGCCCCATGACAGCATATCATACTGGATCCCATGATAACATATCATATTGGGCCCCCAACCCAGACCAATCCAGTTATGTTCCAAATTTTCTAGGGGCCCATTAAGTCTTGCTATCTTTCCCCCTTTACAGCAACCCTATATCTAGGAAACAGATTAAACTGGTTATAACATATATAATAAATGTAATACATGTATTATATACATAACTAAAACTGTACACTGTATATGACTGTATAATTTCAATTCATCAGTTGGTTTGGGATTTATCTCATAAATTATGTCAAGGTAAAACATTAACTCTTCTGAATGAAAAATGTTGAATATGTGAAAAAATCTAGGGTAAAATGAAATACTGGATATATATATATATATATATATATATATATATATATATGTGTGTGTGTGTGTGATAAATTGGAAATGAACCTACAGAAAAATGCAATGTAGGACATATATATCTATCATTAATACTCTTCTCTAGTTGCCAAATGATATTCAGTTGCAGAAAGTAAAATTGACATTCAGAAAGTGAAGCCATCAGGTATTGATAAACTCACTTGCTCACAAATATTCCTTGTTGGTTTGAGGAAGCCATTGACACACTCTAAATGTTTTGTTGGTGCATTTGTATTACACATTTAACATAAAGTGAATTTCTTGAGAATTTCACAACCAACCATGTGATCTGTGCATCCAGACTCGTACACTGGTATGGTGCACCTCGCCTTTCGAGCTAAATAGCTTCGAGGCTATGAAAATGTTAGCAGATCAACTTTTGAAACAAAGATATTGTGTTGTGATTAAATATATGTCAGTTTTACATATTAGGGGCGCAACATGTAATGTAAAATTGTACACCATTATCTGTCCAGTTCAATTAAATTTGATACTTCATACAGGTCCCAAGACCAAACTACTAAAGAATGAGGAATAGAAATATGAACTGACATGAACTGATGCTTAATGTCACTGAGCAATACTAAAAGTTAAGTGGTACAAAAAGTCAGAATACAATAGAATCCACACATGAACTATTCTGTTCCAGAACAACAGCATCTGGGGTCATTAGTGGATTATGATATGGATGTATACCGGTATCTCATCTTGGATGAGGTACAGTCACATTCTGATTTATTAGCTATTAACATTTTACCTTGATGAAGGAAAAACAGTAATATTATTTTTAAAGTGGTTTAGATCTATGTATAAAGATCTTGGAAGAAGACAACAGACGGCTCCTGGCTTGGGAGTGCAGTCCACTGTCCTGTGGACCTCATTTCTGTCAGAGTAATAACTGCCAGATACTCACCTCTCCTCTTCTGTTTGCTTAATTAAAAATGTTAGACCTATTAAAATGTCATCAATGTTAATGTGCTGTGAAGGCGAGGATGTGGGCAAAGCACATATGTGGGTTTCCTTATTCTACAATATTGGCACAATACTGAAAGTTTTACTATTTATGTAAATACATATATAGTATGTAATAATACACATATAATAATACATTTGTACTATTATTTTACCTTAATTTAGCTGAAAGGAAATATAAGGTCCTTTCTTGTTTTCACTTTCTTCTGTTATAGTACCGTTATGCAGAATGTCAGGCAACAATTAAATACACCACTTTCCAAAGCCATGAGAAGATAAGTCATGACATGCAGGTTTAATTTGTATTTATTTTTTAACAACAGACACTATGTCAGGATCGGTTCTTGCTGTGTCCGGTTCTGTCCATAGTTTCCCTATGTTTCCTGTTTGGCGAGCAGGTGTTGCTGGTCATCCCGTTCTATCCCTTGTGTTTACCTAGGCTGACCCACCCCTCACAGTCTCCATTCTTTCTCCTTGTCCCCTGGGCTGCCGTGTGGCCCAGTGGGCTGAGCTTGCAGCTAATTGATCATGCATCCCGAATCATGAGACCGAGGCTGGCCAGAGGCTGTTTGGTTATCGGCTTTTGTTTGCTTTCCCAGTTACCTGTTCCCTGTGAAAACCTTGGCCTGAATATACGAGTATGTATGTACTTTGCATTCCCTACTGTTTCCTTTAAGCCTGAAGCAGTTCTGGTATCATTTACCTGCCTTTGTTTGACACACCGTAGTCCCCTTTCTTTTTTGTTCATGTGAATTTAGTTTGTGGTGCAGTGTAGTTTATGTTTTAAAACCTGCGTTGTGGACCATCGATCATGCCAAGATGTAACACACTACATTGATAAAAGTCTGGTGAAATAAAAAATTAAATTTGCACTGCGCTAATTCTCCGCAGGTTCTAATTTGCCTGCAAATATACTGTGTCTTCTTAGGTTTTTGAAGTCTCACTGGAGCACAGCACCAGCATCTGTGGCCATAAAGTCCACCTGAAGTCGAAGAACACCGAAGAAATGACCTAGCTGGGCCTCGATGTGAATCTTTCTTCCTCTGTACTCCTGGAATCTCATTAAAAAAACTAGCCTGTCCATTCACTTGGGACCTCAATCTGTTTTTGTTCTGAAGGGTTTTCCCCTGTATACAAGATTAACACAGGAAGGCTCAGCCATTACGGGGCTTTGGTGTTGCTCTGACTGTAAGACGGCTTTCAGTTATGTTACGTTCATATCAGTTTTGGCAAACCCCAGATCTGTTTGCTAGCGGAAAATGGAGTATCACTATTTGTCCTTTCTATGCATTGCAAGATTCTGGCCATTCTGGACTCGTGAGATTAAGTGAAAACCCAGTGTCTTCTTTGTCTATGTCTGTAGTTGGGAAGCTGGTGTGTTTTGCATCCTCCTACATCGTAGAAATCACCAAGCACACCCCATTCAACGATTGCATGGTAAATAGGCACTTCTGCTCTTCTCCATTATGTTATTTGCTCCTCTATTCATTAGTCATTTCAAACAGCTTGGATTGCAACTTTTAAAACATCGGTGAATGGCGGTATGCTGACATAGAATTTAATAGGATGGCCTTCTCTTTCAATTGCTGTATTACCTTTTGAACAGCAAACGCACTGGTCAGGCTGGTCCTTTATCATGGGCCTGGGGTTGGACGGACTCACGGTAACTAATTGCTTGGTCAAAAGCAAGACCGAAACCCAGCCGGGAGTGTTACCAGGACGATGGTCAGGTAAAACGCTGACACTGTGCATCACATACACTCATACAGACATTCTGTAGTGGCTTTGTCAGCTAACAATGTGCATTTCCTCTGTTACAGAGTGACAGATCAGCCAAGGACCTTCTCTTCAATTAGTGGCCCTTCACAGTGAGTACAGCGGAATTTAAAGCAAAACTTAAACCTGTTACGTCTGCTTATTTTGGAAAAGTGCGTTTAATGTTTAAAAATGAAAGATCTCTAAATGCTTATCGATGGTGTGGCTGGGACTTGGAGAATGTCCCAGGCAGGATGAGGAGAACAGTCTAAATGGGATGCCAGCTTATTGAAACAAAACAGACCTACTACAAATGTGCAAAGGAGTCCCCCATTTATTGTGGAATAGTTTAGAGATGGGTTCAGCCAATAAACATCTGCTTTGGAATGCAGCAGCAGTTAAGTCAGGAGAACAAACTGTTTAGAATCACAGACGCTCCTCTACTTACGGACTTTCGACTTACGGACTTTCAGACATACAAACGAAGAGGACTGTAAAACATTTCAAGTTACGAACAGCCATTCGGAACGTAACTCGTTTGTAAGTAGACACCAGGCAATATTTAAACAGCAAAAGTATAAAATTGCAATAGCCATCGTAACCTTAACAGTGTAGTGTATTGCATAAAAAGAGAGCTGAGTTCCTTTGTGTAATAACCCCAGACATCTTTACCAGTCTGGCTGGTCCCCTTAAAAACACTGATCTTTTTCTCTCTCTGTCAATCCTGATTGCTGCCCTTTATTTCTCTCTATTTTTACCTGTCTTTCACCTGGAGCTCACTGGATTTGGCATATTTAATCTGTCCCTCCTGTTTTCTTATCTACTAGCTAAAATAGTGGTGTATAGTACTATAACATGGTTTCATTTTGCATTAATGTAGGCAACAACAATTAAAATTCCCCATACAGCAAACTACAGTTAGACCACAGCAATTTGCTTAAAGTTATGTTTCTTCTAATTATTTTTTGCCTTTCTAATAGCAAGATATTCTTAAGATATTATATATATTATTATTATTATACATGCCACCTATGGCACACTGATTTTTTTTTTCTTTGTAAGGGCCCCATGAAAGCATATTATATTGGGCCCCCAAACCAGGCCAATCAAATTATATTTCAGATTTTTTCAGGGCCCATGTCACTCGGCGGCCCTCTGACTTGTCCCAGCTTTACCCACCTTCGCAGCACCAAAGGTCCCAGGAATCAGACTCATTAAAAGTTTCAGAGACACAGGTGGAGACCCGTGGCCACAATGTCAGCAAAACACCCTGCACTTTGATTTTCCGTACACAAGCAGCATTGGAGAGCAGCTTTCCTGGCAAATTAGGCCAATGAGTTATAATTCGCCAGCTGCACATTCCCATTAGGGACTCTAATGTCCCCCATTTGAGCACAGTACTCAAACCAAATCCCATAAAACACCTACCTGTATAAACTGACAGATACGCAGGTTGTTCACATTGTACTGTTAGCCAATCCGCTGCATGCCAAACAAATGTATCTGCACAACAACAGTAACAAAAAACTGAATTCTTAGTTCAGCTACTGGTGAGGACAGGCTCCCCCTGCAGGACAGGCTACTCCACCTCATACTGCCTTTATCATCTTTGTTAACTTGAGCCTGCTAATACAAACGAATCACATACCCAATCTGACAAGGAAATCCGTTTCACATAAACCAGCAATACTGAGATACCCATCTTTGTCTAACCAGGCTTGACTGATTTAGTACCAGAACTGATTGGTTTTACTAGTCTGTTACAGTTTTGTTTTTAACTACACAGGTTAAAAAAAAAAAACCTTTCAAGTGCAAAAGAAAAGAGGTGCACAGATATATTAATGATATAACAAATGCAAATAAACTTATAGAGTCTTCAGCTTCCTGCAGAGGCAGGGCTTACATCACGTGCTGAAAAACACCAGTTAGCATGTCGCTTGCATGGTTCCTGGACCACAGCGCACTACGCGAGTCCCCTGGGGCTGTCTGCAAATAAAGCTTTCATTAGCCTCCGAGTCCTGCACTATTTGCCACAAGCCGCTGGCTGATTTCCTGATAGACCTTTTAAAAGGCTCTGGATAGACTTCCGCCTTTAGCATAACGGATGCTACCCAAAGAATTTCCACTCAGTACGGTAAAGAACAGAAAGCCTGCCTGACTAGATCCTGGGGAAACTTATTCCATTTAATTTGCTAGTGTCAAGACATTCCCATTGATTTTTTTTTGCTATAAAAAGAGCTTCTAAATAAATTGTGCATAAATAATATAAACACAGCTACTTCTTTGGATTATATTTCCGTTAACTCAAAACCAAGTCCTTATTTTATATGATTATTAAACGAATTAATTGAAAAGCCTCTGTTTACGGCCTAAAGATTTCTATTTATGACCTAAGTGAATGAAATAATTCTGTCTGCTGTACAATCCATTAATTCACTTGTTTGCCTAAGTTTAGATTCAACCTTGTTTGAGTGGAACATAAATGTCACGTTTAGTTGCTGTAAATTATGCTGAATGACTTCAGCACAATAATCCAGCCGTTTCTACATATAAATTACATGCAATATGCATAAACAGTCTTTGAGGAAGCATTTACAAGAGAAATAGCTTAAAAAAAATAAAGCTGATGTATTGTCCCACAATGGCATGGAAAATAGGTTAAAATAATAAACCAAATGTTTAGGATCCATAAGAACAACATAAAAATGCATTTTTTTTGTGGTATGGCTGCATAATCAGTTGCCCGATGCCATTTCTCAGAGGGAGGTAAACGCGCAGGCCGACCGGCACAGAGAGACTGGTCCTGTGTTCGCATCTGTGTTTGTTTACGTGTCTGTGTGGCCCTGTGTTGCCACACTGTGGGGTGGAGCTCTGCTGGGCACCCTGCATTTTCAGGAGGTTGGGGGGCGGGGGATTCTATATTCCCAAGAAGGAGCCTAGAGTTTGTGTAAAGGAACCTGATCACAGCCTCGGAGTTGACAGGCATCATTCCCGGGTGACCGCGGGGCCATCGCCTCCGTCCTGACCATGATGAACTCGCTCACCCCTCTGTTGGGATCCTGGAGTCCAGCACTGCCGGATTCTTGGCTCCGACCCGTGTGGGATGCTCTCCTGGGCCGAACCAAAACATGAGCGGTGGGCGACCGCCGTGCGTGCCACTCGAGCCCGACTCTGATGACACATCGCGTATTCACTCTTGTACTCCGGCATAAATGTGGGTCGCTGTAGGGTCCAAAAAATCTGCGGGTTTCCTGTGTTTATTTTTTTCTTTTAGGAGGGGTCTTGGATATAGGTGGTGTCTTAGGGACAGCCTGAAGCATAGAGGAAAAATGATACCAAGCTTTAGCCTTAATCACAGCAATAATTATTTATATCGCATTATGGGATTTATTTACTAACACAATAATCTAAAATAACTGCTGTTGGTTTTTTTTTTATGCTGCAAAGATTAGAAGCCCAGCAGCTGAGCCACAGTGGAGGATTGGCCTTGCTCTGGGGTGGTAACTGATTACTGAAACCCTTTATCACATTGGTGTCGGTATTCCGGGAAATGGTGTGGGTGTGTGGGGGGGGGGGGGTGTAGATCTGCGAGAGGGAGGATAGGTCACACATCGCTCCAGTTCTTCAGATATGGCAGACAATGGCAGGGAGGGAGTGTAACGAGGCAGAATGAGCCACTCTCAGTACCAAACACAAAGCTGTCGAGAACGTCTATGACCGAGAAGGGACCGCATGCACAAATCTTACAGTGATTGAGCGGGGCCCTCCATACACATCCATATGGTACAGTTTACTCTCTGAGCTGAGATCCAGTCACCCGGTGACGTAATGTTTGTCTTCTGTTTCTATGGCCTTTAGATTGTTTTGACAGTGCATGTAACGTCAGAATGTTCCCTGTACATCGAAAGATTAAAGTGTAATCATATGGGAGCTCTCGGCACTTACATACCGAGGTAAGGCACCATGTTTGGTAGGGAAAATACATTTCGAAACGTTGAAATTTTGTATTATACATGATAGTTTCTTGCTTTTATGCAGCGAGAACGAGTCTGAGGGCAGTAAAAATTACTTCCACTGCTGAATGCAAGTCTTGGAAGTCACATGACACATGGCATATGTCACCCATGTTTGGAAAAAGCAGTCTCGAAATAAAAGTCCTACAGAATCAAACCCACTACACTAAAAGTGCCCAAGTAATTAGCCACGAACTCTGGCATTCAATGTCGCCCATTCACTAGTCAGGTGACAAAGTTATCGCTTATAGTTTGATTAATCAGATGTTACGGCAGCAGCTGTGCAAGAATGGGACCTCAGCATCATATTTCTAAGTGCGTATAATGTGCTGGGCCAGAGTGCTCCCTTGTGGTGTTTAAATGAACTTCGAGAGCACCTTAAAGACGTTTGACAGCTGGAGGGATTCCTGTTTATGTGACGGTGCAAAACTACACAGATACTCAACAAACAAGCAAATCAATTGTAATCCTATATCAAAATGTGAGGTACAAGCTTTTCCGTTATCTTGTACCGGCACAGATATTTTGACATTTCAAGAAGTGTCACATGACCAACTTAACCTATTGTCTCTGTATTGTTTGTTTGGGGGAGGGGGCATATATATACTTTCAGAATGCTCATTCATTATAGTTTCAGTAGAACAGCAGCTGTATAGGCCATGGGGGGGGGGGGGGTACATTTCAATGCACACACTAGTGAGACACACAAATACGAGTTAAATTTCAGGGTCACCAATGGATCTGAACAATGTGTCTTTGAAGTGAGGAGTGCAGAGAGGAACACCGGGATAAGCATGCTAGCGCCAACTGACACACACACACACAGACACATGGGGACCTTCCATTCATTTATATGGGAAAACCCTAACCCCAGTCACGATACCCTTAACCGCTACCCAGCCCTAACCTTAACCATAAGAAGGTGAGCAAAAGACAAGACTTTTGGCATTTTTATTCTTCTGATTGCAGTCACAGATTTTTATAAAATTGAGTTTTTCCTTATAGGGACCAAAAAAATGGTCCCACCAATGTACTATATATATATATGACCACAGATACACACGCAAGTACGCTTATACACATGCAGATACTGTACACAGCACCGTGCCCATGTGCGAGAGCCCCGAGCCCCATTACAGACAAACCTACTACATTTTAGGCCCCATGTATCTGTGCTTAGCCGGCCGCCAATGCGCATGTGATCTACAATCCTCCTTCCAAAGCTTCCGATTGGATATGAGAACCCCTCACCAGCTCTCCCTGGAATTTCCATGACCGTCATCCTGGCAGCGGCGGGGGGGGCTTCAACGAACCCCAGGGTGTTGGGGAGCAGATGGGAAGGGCAAGGAAGGCAAAGAAACCTAGATCAAAAATCCCAGTGCGCACGACGGCCTCCTTGGAAATGGTTTGCGGACCCCGCTTCATTTCCCCAGGGATACAGTGCTGTCAGCTCTTACCCGGTGCCACAAACACACAGGTGGGCCCAGGGCACCCAGCATGCATCACTCTTTAGTCTTAGCGCATGACACTAAATTAGCTGATACAGCAGGAATAATTTCAATCAATTCAATGTTTTGGTTGGGGGATTGTATGGGATGGAAGGCAGGATGGGTTGCAGGTGAAGGTTCCAGGCAAAGGGCGGCTAAATGGACGCTGGGGGAGACGAGAGGCCCAGAAGACATTTTGCATGATACCACCATTTTGGGGCCTGACTTGGGCATCCTCACATTGTTTGGTAAATAGCTGATCAGAATTGTGTCAGTCCAGAGGTCACATGGAGGTTATGACTGTAAGCTGGAATGAAGCCCCATGTTCAGGGGGCGAAGCTCGCACTGAAATCCATCACATCGGTAATCGACAGTCGGCCTGAACCCTCACCTTTAAAAGAAATCCCCATTAACCCGCGAAAGCGATCACTAACCAATCAATGAATTAAGTTACCGTCAGCAACAGGCCGCATGAATAGTGCTGTTGTCAGGCTTTCTGTTTAATTCGTTAATTAAGTTACCATTAGCGTACACATGTGACTTTATGTTCAGATTTATAATAGCTTGCTGATTATGTCCCGAAGTACAACACAGCTGCTTAAACAGCACATAAGGCGGTGCTTTTAATTGTAGTTAGTAGAGACATATTTGGCAGCCAAGGGCATCTATCCATCTTTCTCAGCTGTTTCTCTAGTCGGGGCATGGAGTCTATCCCAGGAAGCACAGGGGCCAAAGCGGGGGGCCCAAGACGGGACTCCAGGCCTTTCTGCCCAGTGTATCTTAAATATAGCCCCCCTCCCCCCCCCCGGCTGCCTGCGAGTAATGTGCTGCATTCGAACACAAGGCGGTGTGATGCGCACTGCATGCACGGCTGCACTCCATCACAATCTGGCAACGTCTGGCAATCTTTTCTATTAAGGAGACAGAACCTCATTTCTGGGGGAGTTTATTCATGACACCCCCCCCCCCCACTGAGAGAAACACACACGCACACCGATCCTCCCAGTGAGCACCCCCCACCCAGAGTGCAGGTTATTACCGCGGAGATCAGAATATTACCACGAAGCCATTCAGTTATTTGGGGACTGAATTCTGACTG